>CM053027.1:385653045-385787760 GCA_028564925.1 Lithobates sylvaticus | reverse complement strand
GAAAATGGCTAATTGGGCCCAATTTGGACATTTTCACTTAGGGGTGTACTCACTTTTGTTGCCAGCGGTTTAGACATTAATGGCTGTGTGTTGAGTTATTTTGAGGGGACAGCAAATTCACAGTGTTAAACATGCTGTACACTCACTACTTTACATTTTAGAAAATTTAGAAAAGATATAATAAAATATTTACAAAATTGTGAGGGGTGTACTCACTTTTGTGAGATACTGTAAAAAACAAGAAGACTTAGACAATTCCTGAGCCAGATTCTAGAGCCACCAGACCAGGGACAACCTAGTCCTTGGTGCCAAACGGCATGCATGGACTTGATTGACTTATCCTATGATGACATCATGTTGCATTGTAGAAGTCTTGAATGAAATTGGACAAACTGGACTTCCTCAAAAGGTGGCTACCATTAGGCCCAAGATTGTCAAGCAAAAGCAGACTATTAGACAATTTCTAGGATATCTTGAACCTGAGATTTCAGAATCTGACGTTTCCTCTGTGGAAGAAATACTCTGGCCTGAGCTGTGCTCAGGACCAATCCTAGATACTCAAAATGAGGAGTCAGTTCCAGTGTGATTTCTGAAATGTAAGGATCTATTTAAACCACTGTAACATCCAGGCAGTCAAAGCTACATTGTCCAACAGAGCCTGTGCTGACTGTGCTAAGTATCCCACAATAAGGATGTCACAACAGTGCCAATACTGGGGCCAGCACCTTGGTGAACACCTGTGGTGCCCATGAGAGGCCGAACAGCAGGGCCATAAACAGGTAATGTAGGTGCCCACAGCAAAAATCTGGAAACAATGTGCTGAAAAAATTAGGACATGTAAGTATGATGTCCTCAGAAACCAAAAAGTCTCATTGGTGCATGAGGGAGATGATCTGGTGGATTTCACACCTGAATTTTTGAGCTTGCATGAATATGTTTAGAGCTCTGAGATCCACAATAGGGCAGATGGAAACAGTGAAAAGGCTGGGGTAAGGATACCTTGGTCCATATAACAATAATTGAATGTCGCTCCTGGTCAGTCTACTCTTGCTTACACTAACCCTGGGTGCACATGTAAGCTTGTCACTGAAGATATATTCTTCAATATGGTGGATGACAGCACTTCAATAAAAATAAACGTCTTTATTGCTGTAAATTCAAAAATCCTTAAAGGATAAGCTCACCGTCTGGAGCATGTTACATGTTACATCCTATATATGGGTGTAACATGTAACATGCTCCAGACCTGCCCCCTGATCCCCCATGACAGCAGGCTCCTGTTAGAAAAAAAAAATTAATGCAATTGTTTAACCTGCAAAAAAAGTGCATATTTTATTTTTTATTAAAAGGTGAGCTTAGTTTTTAAAAAGGGGTACAGCAGGGAAAAAAATAGACTTCTAAATCGTTTTTTTATGCTAGAGAGAGCTTAATTACAGGAATATAGGAGTTAACAACATCTGCAGCCCTGTCATCTTCCAGCCCTCTGAATCTCATCCTTGTGTCCTGGAAGACAAGCTTTGCCATTTTCCAGTCCTTGTACACCAGAGGACAGACAACTATACCCTGCTATACTAGGTAGAAAGACTAGAATACTAGCTGGCAGCTTGCGTTGCTGTGAATGATGGTACCCTGTAGACCAGCGCTGTCATTTACAACAAGACACGCCGGCTAGTACTATTGTCTCTCTCTGACATTTATTTCCCAGACCTGCTCACCTGTTATTCTGGGGAGGGCGAGTGGTGTAATAACTGACGTGTGGTCATATGAGCTGGGCTCAAGGACTGGAAGATGGCAGAACTTGTGTACGTGCACAAGAAACTGATGCAGATAGCTAGAAGATGGCAGAGTGGCAGATGTTGTTAGCCCCTTCTCCTCTGTGTGAGCTGTCACTTAGACCTAATTAAAACTTATTCATCAAATGCCTGATGAAGGGACCCTGTGTAGCCCCGAAACATTTCAACTCTTTTCTGTGATGTAATTGATTTAATAAACTTTTTGGGTGCTATTTAAAGATCCATAGTGTGCTGGTGATATATGCTTTAACCTTATGTTAAAACCAGTTCCCAGTCAGTTGGGCAAATCACTATGCTAATTTAAAAAAAATATTCCGAACTAACAACCTCCTTTTTACTTGCCTAAATCCAGAAAGTCCCAAGTCTTCTATACTTTAGACTGCAGAGTGGGAGGGGCTTTCTACCAGATGGCAGAAGCCTTGAAATTGATTCCCAAAATAATGCAAAAGAACTCCACCTATGAGGGGAAGTTCCTCTTTAAGCACTCCCCATTTGGCATGTAATTTTTTTGCGGGGTGGGAGCAGGTACCTAGTTTTGATTGCCTGTGTGATCCGAGAGGATGTTCTCCTCTCTCCAATTCTCCCAGCAATCTTCTGGGACACGTCGCAGGTCCCAGAAGATTGCCTGACCATTCAGTAGGCACAGTGCAACTCGCACATGTGCAGTGTGCACCCGGCTGTGAAGCCGCAAGCTGTCACAGACTGTCAGTAACTGGTGTGACCAGAAATGTGTGGACTGCCACAGAGAATGCCAGGCACAAGTAGTGTAAAATAACTTATTTAAAAGATAAGTAAATAACAAAGATGTAAATGCATCTCCAACATACCAAACTAACCAAATAGTGACACACGATGAACAACTGCCTAAACTAAGTATATACAGCCGATACGGAATTCAAAATCGTAATTGTAGCCGAGCCAGGGTCATACACGGGAGATCAAGCAGAGGGAGCTGGGAGCAAGACAGGGCAGGAAAAGGGTAATGGGAGATAGAGAGAGCAGGTGGGAAGGAATCAGGCTGCAAGGCAGGGGTCCAGGAACAGATGCAGGATCACAGGTCAGGGGCCCATGGAGACCAAAACACAAAGGCAACCAGAGCAGGATAGACAAGATTTAAATATTCTTCCTGCATGAGCATTATGTGATGACTAATGATCTTCTGGCTGCTGGGGGACACCCGCTGGTGGACACTGGAACTGCAGCCTATGAATCTGGGAGCCACAGTGCCACCAGCAGGTGAGTCCTTTCCTGACACAGCCGGGTGCCCAGTTGTAATGCCAGCGCCGAGGAGAGGGAGAGAATCAATTGTTTGTTTGTTTGTCCTTGTTTGTCCTTGTATCCTGGGACAGGTGAGTGCGTGTCTATTAAAAGTCAGCAACTACACTTTTTGTAGCTGTTGACTTTTAATAAGCACAAAAATTACTGGAATGCTGCTTTAACTTTGCCTATTCAGGTTACAGTAACAGGTTCTTTTTATAGCCCACCTTCTCTGATACTAATACTTGCCTTCTCCATGCTTCTCCGCTGCTTCCATTCACCAGCTGGAGAACTTGGTAACACATGGTACTTCCAAATATAGTAAACATTTGCACTTTCTTTTCAACCCCCCCCCCCCCATTATGCAGGGCACAGCGCCTACATGGCCAATCGCTATGTCAGAACACTGTCAAGTGGGGGTAGGCGAAAGGTCCTTAGCTCAAGCTAAGACAAAGACTGACACTGAATGTACACAGTACTTAATACATAAGCAGCTTTGAATAATGATATAAATTGCTTTAGCAAACGAAATTCATGCAGTTAGGGTATCGGCAATTAAAGGGGTTGTAAAGGTAAAAGTCTTTTCACCTTAATGCATTCTATGCATTAAGGTGAAAAAACATCTGACAATGCCGGCCCCCCCAGCCCCCCCCCTGTTTTACTTACCTGACCCCTCGAAAGTCCCGTGCTCGCCCCCGTCGTCCTCTTCGCCGCTCACCCTGGCCGTTGATTGGCTACAGTGGATGGATTGAAAGCAGCGCAGCCATTGGCTCGCGCTGCTGTCAATCACATCCAATGACGCAGCGCGCCGGGGGGCGGGGCCGAGTGATACAGTGAGCAGCTGGCCGCCCGCTGTATCACTGGAGCGCGCCCACAAGCACTCCACACCGTGCGAGGGAGTTTGCATGAAGTTGTGGAGTCCTTGTGGGAGGGAGACGAGACAGCCGCCGAGGGACCCCAGAAGACCAGGTTTGGGGCCACTCTGTGCAAAACGAGCTGCACAGTGGAGGTAAGTATAGCATGTTTGTTATTTAAAAAAAAAAAATTCCTTTAGTGACCCTTTAGCCCAAAAGCACATTTATTACATTGCAGCTTACTAATTTTTAGATGTGATGGCTGCATTCATTTTAGTTTTTAAAGCGGTAATAAACTGCTGTGTGCTTCTTTTTTTTTTTTTTTGGAACCTGCAAGGCAAAGCCATGCAATGCATACTAGCACATTATGTGAAACTTACCTTAGAACAAAGCCTTCCAGCGGCGTGCTGTCACCGCGGACTCTGAAGGTGGCTGTTCCTTCAGAGTGTATGTACCCAAACAAAATTGATGTCGATTTTTTCCCCACAAATAGAGATTTCTTTTGCTGGTATTTGATCACCTCCTGCAGTTTTTATTTTTTGCGCTATAAACAGTGCTATATTTTTTTACTTTTGCTATAATAAATATCCCCAAAAAAATATATAAAAAAAAACGAATTTCTTCCTCAGTTTAGGCCTTCTACATATTTTTGGTAAAAAAAAAAAAATATTTAGGGGGGGCACATGGGGGGACAGGGACAAAAGTATGGGGGGGGGGTAGGGGGGCAACTATAAAATGCAATTTTACTACGATCCCCAGGGTGGCAGAAAACAAGAGATATATGTCACCAGCATACCAAGAAAATATAAGGGTCCAAAGCAGTGGGAGAACTATCAGGGTTGCAAAGGTTGTCTTGCCACCGGGCCTTGGTGTTCTGCCACTGTGGTGTTCCCCAGCCTCCTCTTGCTGTCCTGCCCCTGCTATTGACAGTGCTGGTCTGGCATCTGTGTCCTTGGCAGTGGCAGCAGTCTATTAGGACCTAGTGCTGGTGACATTATGGGTGCATGCAGGGGAAGGCTGGCACTATTGGTTGTAGAGAGCCGAGCCCCCAGCTGGTCACCTAGCAGCAGTAATGTTGTATAACCTTCTCTGTTGACATGCTGATCGGGATGTGATCCAGGTGATGCTCCCAGTCAGATCTAATAAACACAGTATTTATTAGCATCAAGAGTACAACCACATCCACCGTATGTTCAGCAGCCATGTGGGCTCTATGCCTGTAAGGTGTGGGCTTTGATCAATAAAATCACTATGATATTTAACACTAGGATTTGACTAGGAGCATCACCTGGATTGCATCACGATCAGCATGTCAGAGAAGGCTGCACTGCTGCTAAGCAACCTGCAGGGAGGTCAACTGTCTACTCTACAACCATTAGACATGGGCTCGGGTGTGTTTGAAATCCCACTTGCCCGATCCCGCCAGGAAGCCGACACTGCACACGGCTAATCACAGGCAGTGAGACATTCCTGATCTGTGCAGCTGCGGACCAGGAAATTTCTCACTGCTTGTGCTTAGCGCCGTGCAGTGTGGGCTTCCTGACGGGCTCGGGCATGTGGGATTTTGAACATGCCCTGCCCATCTCTAACAACAAATTGTGCTGGCTCTCCTGTACATTAGCCCCATAAAGTAACCAGCACTGGGTTCCAATGTGCCACTGCTGCCATGGAGACAGAGACCAGCGCTGTGAATAGCCAGGACAGCAACCCTGGTAGTTCCACCACTGGTCCACACTGCAAGGATTCCCCCATCCACCTATAATGTGTAGATGGGAGAATTGGATCATTTCTTTTTTTTTTCATGCAACCTACTAGTTAAATGAAAAAAGTGATCAATGTATGGGCTGCCTAAGTGCTAAGACCAGCCATGACCAAGACCAGGCAGTTTAAATCTCAGCTGGTTGAGGTTTGAACCATTAATGAGCAGGCTGAATGTACCAAGTTGATCGATCAAATTGGGAACAACCAGCCTGACAGATACTCTTATGATTATCACTAGTGGTTGCTATAGCCACTAGTGATAATGACTGTTTGTTGGGAGAATACAATTGCTGGGCAGGAAGGATATTCCCCTGTCACCACTGTCTGTATTAATGGGGGAATCATGCAAGTTTCTTTCCTGCACTCTGTGGATGCAGGAAAGAAATTTGCATAGTCTATTACCTGCCTAACTGAAAGTGAAAGTAAGTTGTGAAGGTCTTGAAAGAACAGGAGAGGGGGAGGGACAGATGGGGGAGAGAAGGGATGGAGATAATGCAGTTCAGTGATTACAGTGTACTGCAGTGCACACACTTACCCACGCGTCCAGGCTAGAAGAATACTCCCCCTCTCAATAGAGACTGTGTTACTCCAGCGGCAGCCTGAGTAAGATGTGGCGCATCCGCTACGGATGCAAACAAAAAGACATTGCCATTTTTTTGTAAAAAAAAAAAAATCGGACCGTGTGAGCAGAGACTGCTACACTTGTCATCATTTCCCCAATTAATAAAAAAATTTAGTGTATAAATGTTTTTTAACATCTGTTGTGTTTTTTTTCCAACCGGGGGGGCACATGGTGGGGCACAGCATCATTTTGGGGTGGTCAGGGCCCCCTCTGGCCCCCCCATAGGGACGCCATTGATTGTGAAATTTAAAGCATAAGTTCACTATTAAAAAAAAAAGAAAAGTGCACTTTTTTTTTAAGTAAAAAAAGTGCATTTACCATTTTATTTTTTGTAGGAGCCTGGAAAGCATTGCACCATGCAGGACTCCTACAGACTATCAGTGTAAGCTGTCTGCCCTATACATTGTACAGGCAGGCTGTTTCACACTGACAGGAATAATCAATGGACTACCAGAGCGCTCAATAACGCCCTGGGGTTTAGATGTTTTTTAGACCCATGTTTTTCAACCTTTTTCCAGCCAGGCGCCCTTGAAAAGTATTTTCAGCCTCGTGGCACCCCAGTCTAAAGCCCCATACACACGGTCGGACTTTTTCATGGATTCTGTCCGATCGGACAATGTTGTTGAAAAATCAGACCGTGTGTATGCACCATCGGACAGTGTACGTCGGATTGTCCGACGGACAAAGTCTTATCTCCTGCTGGAAAGATTTGCCGACAACACGGTCCGATCACACCAAATCCGATCGTGTGTACGGTTGTCCGACCGGACAAAGTGCTACGCATGCTCAGATCACATTACAAGACCAAAGCTATTGGCTACTAGCCTCTACGTAGTCCTGTCGTAGGCAACAAACGTCACCACATTCAGAATGATCGGATTTTCCGACAACTTTGTCCGACCGTGTGTACGCAAAACCAACATCAGACAAAGTATGACGGACAGGATCCGACCGACCTGGTCCGCGGATTGTCCGACCGTGTGTATGGGGCTTTAGGCTTGGTTCACATTACTGCATGTCGCGGAATGCACGCAAAATTGCGCTCTTTCCTGACACACAGACAAATGCTCTGCTCTTTAACTGCTTCCGGACCCCCCACCGCAAATTTACTGCGGCAGGGCGGCCCGGCTGCACAAAACAAAGTACCTGTATGTTGCTTCCGCCTCAGGGTCTTGGGCACGCATGCCGCCAGTGACCCACTCCCGCTGTGATTGGACACAATCAGCGGGTCCAGCGGCCGCGATGGCTGCCGAGACACGCTGATTGTTCGCTGGAGAGGCAGAACGGCCGTCTGCCTATGTAAACAAGGCAGACCGTCGTTCTGTCAGAGAGGAAGAGAGAGATCTTGTGTTCCTGTTAATCGGGAACACAGATGTGTGTCTTCCTCCAGTCAATCCATCCCCCACACAGTTAGAAATCACTCCATAGGAGCACTTTGACCGCCCCTTGTGTTAACCCCTTCCCTACCAGTGTCATTTATACAGTGACAGTGCATTTCTTTTTAGCAGTGATCACTGTATTAGTGTCACTGGTCCCCAAAACGTGTCACTTAGTCAGATTTGTCTGCCGCAATGTCGCAGTCCCGCTAAAAATTGCTGATCGCCGCGATTACTAGTAAAAAATAAAAATGCCATAGATCTATCCCCTATTTTGTAGACGCGATAACTTTTGCGCACACCAATCAATATACGCTTATTGGGATATTTTTTTACCAAAAATATGTAGCAGAATACATATTGGCCTGAACTGGTGATGAAATTAGATTTTTTTTACACTTTTTTATTGGATGTGTTTTACAGCAGAAAGTAAAAAAATTTATATATATATTTTTTTCAAAATTGTCGGGCTTTTTTGTTTATAGTGCAAAAACTAAATACCGCTGAGGTGATCAAATACCACCAAAAGAAAGCTCTATTTGTGGGTTAAAAGGGACATCAATTGTATTTGGATACAGCGGCACACAACCGTGCAATTGTCAGTTAAAGCAGCGTAGTGCCGTAACGCAAAAAAATGGCCTGGTCATTAATGGGGTGAAACCTTCTGGGGCTGAAGTGGTTAAGGTTGCCATTAATTCTAAATGGTACCCCACACATTGGCAAATGCGGGGTGTTCTTGGTGCAGCGCAATTTAAAAAAATGGGTCAGGAGCTCCTTCTCTACATTTCTGCAGATAGGGCAACCTATTGAAATGCATGGGCTGCCCTACACGTGCTATGTGCTGCACGCAGCCACACAAATGTGAACCAAAGGCTTATTCACATGTGAGGTTGGAGGCAGTAAAAACATGCAGTTAAGCTGTTTTTACCACCCCCAACTGCTCCCCCTTTAGCTGCAAAGGCAGCAGCTGGGGGTGTATAAATGATGTGGACACGGCTGGAAGTATACCTCTAGGTGAATGGGGCTGCACTGCAACCATCTTGCAACTGTGTGCATTGCACGTGAGGCTGCATATTACGTGCACAGTGAGGCCACATATGATTGGCACAGTGAGGTCGCATATGATTGGCACAGTAAAGCTGCATATTATGGGCACTGTGAAGCTGCATATTTAGTGCACTGTGAGGCTGCATATTACAGGCACTGTGAGGCTGCATATTACGGGCACAGTGAGGCCGCATATTATTGGCACAGTGAGGCTGCATATTACGTGCACAGTGAGGCTACAATTGATGGGCACAGTGGCGCTACAATTAATGGGTACAGTTGCTGCAACTGATGGGCAGAGTAAGGCTGCAATTTTCTTTTCAGTACTTTTCAGTTTGTTTGAGCACCAACCACCACTGCTCTAGGGACTTCAAGTACTTGGAGTTGGCGTTGGCTGGGAATCAAACCCAGGTCATCTGCTGGGATGGCAGCTATGCTCACCAATGCACCAACAACGCAAGGTAGCATGTCTTTGTAGTGTGGGAGGAAACCAGAGTACCCAGAGGAAACCCACGCAAGCACAGGGAGGACATGCAATCTCCATAGTGTCCTGGTTAGGATTAGAACCAAGGACACCAGTGCTGCAAGTCTAAGCCTCTGTGCTGCCCATATATGGCCTCTGTTCTCTTAGGCCTGCCCCCGCTGAGCGGGGTACATCAGTTATGTCCACTCAAAGCGCCTCCAGAAGAAATCCAAATTTATCCTAAACTAATAAAGATATATTACTCCAAAACACACCCAAAGAATAACATACACCTCCACAACATATATGAACTTATCCTAAGCTACAATATATAATACTCCTATAATAAAACACGCCCAAATAACAATAAAGCGGGGTACAGTGGTCCCCAAATTAGCAACACAATGGAGCTGCCGACTGAGAGCCGAGTAAACGGGAGATTTCCTGCATTGAGACATGGTGAGGCTTAATCAGGCAGCTGCATTGATGGGGAGATGGACGCAGATCAGGCTGCAGATGGGTGCAGATCAGGCTGCACTGAAGCTGCAGACAAGCACTGATCAGGCTGCATTGATGCTCACTGACCATTATTTTGCTTCAAAGTGGTTTATTTAAAAAAAAAAAATGTTTTTCCTGAAACTTCCCTCTTAAATTGGGGTGCGTGTTATACGCCAATAAATACGGTAAATACAGTCTTGTGTGTGTATGTATGATTATATATGTGTGTATATTGCTGTTTCTACTACACTTCTGGTGATGTACACAATACAGTGCAGTCGTAGTGCAGTTGCTACTAATTTTCTGGTGTTGTACATAATACAGTGCAACAGTAGTGCAGTTGCTACTACACTTCCGGTGGTGTACACAGTACACTATACAGTGTAGTGTGGTGTTGCAAAGCAAAATATACATCATGTCCGGAAGGCCACCAAGGAGAGGCAGATGCTCACAGGCCACTAAAAGAGGGCAAGCAGCTTCTGTGTCTACAGTCAACAGTGTTGGTCGTGGACATGGTGCATCCTCTGCAGGTGGCCGTGGGGCACTCCTGTCCTTTTATTTCTGCTGGTGGATGTGTTATTGAGCCGGAACATGCAGAAGAGTTGGTGGAATGGCTAACAAAGCCGTCCTCATCCTCCTCATCCTCTGTCACCCAGGCTCAGAGTAGTTTGCCTTCCAATGCAGCTGCCAAAGTGGCCTATTCCACCGGCTCCTTGTCCACAGTCACTACTTCTGTAGCCCCACCATCATGCATGGAGGAATACCCCAAACTATTTGACCACAGTGTCGGGTACATGCTGCTGGAGGATGCGCAGCGATTTGAAGGCTCCGATGTTGGTTCCCAGGTTGAGGAAGAGAGTAATGTGAGCCTAGAGAGAGGGGGTGCCCAAGAAAGACAAGAAACTGGCAGTCATGTTCCCCAGGCTTCAGCATACTGCCAAGTTTGCTCCAGTGATGAAGAGGGAGGGGATTATGAGGTCACTGACTCTACTTGGGTGCCTGATAGAAGAGAGGAGGAGGCAGCACAACTCCAATGAGGCAGGATGTCCTCTAGGGGGCAGCTTGAGAGCAGCCACCCTACTGCATCACACCGCAGAGCTTCGCAGGTGTAGGTGCGCTGCTGACTCCCCGCTGATGTTGAAAAGTTCCTTGGTGTGGGTCTTTTTTGATACGTGTGCAGCAGATCACACTGTTGCTGTTTGCAAGTCTGAAGTGGATCAAGCGGCCAGAACAGCAGCCGTTTGGGCACCACATGCTTGACCAGACATTTGACGACCTCCCATGCAGTCTGTTGGCAACAGCACTTGAAAGACGCACATCAAAGAAAAAGGCGGACTTCTCCTTGCTCCTCATCTGGGATCTCCATCCCCACTATACCTCCAGTCCTCTCAAAAACCTGCACTGAGAGGAATGAAGGTATAGCAATAGGTGTCCCAAGTACTTGCAGCCAATCTGCTATCAGTACACCACCATCTGATTTTAGCAGGAAAATTTCCCTACCCCAGTTGCTAAACCATAAAGAAATGTTGGTCCCAGCCATCCACATGCTCAGCGTCTGAATGCTAGCTTGGCCAAATTGCTAGCACTGCAACTGCTGCCTTTTCAGTTGGTAGACTCTGCCCCCTTTCGTGAATTTGTGGAATGTGCTGTACCTCAGTGGCAGGTTCCAATACGCCATTTCTTTTCACGGAAGGTTATTCCGGCTCTCTACCGGCATGTGGAAGGCAATGTTTTGGCCTCGTTGGACAGGGCGGTCAGCAGTAAGGTGCATATTACGGCTGACTCATGGTCTTGCAGGCATGGGCAGGGACGATACCTTTCCTTCACGGCGCACTGGGTAACTCTGCTGGCAGCAGGGAAGGATGCGGGACAGGGTTCTGTATTGTTGGAGCTTGTGCTGCCACCACGCCTCCAACATGCTAGTGGTGATTCTGCCACAGCTATCTCCTCCACCCCCTCCTCTTCTTCTACCTCTATGGCCTCTTCTGCAGATTTGTCCTCTGAACCAGCGGTGCTCCATAAGCGTTCAAGGGGCTACGCAAGCACTCAGGCAAAAAGATGCCTTGCAGTGCTTGAGTTGGTCTGCTTAGAGGACAAGAGCCACACTGGGGCAGAGATTCTGTCAGCTCTGCAGGGGCAGGCTCAGAAGTGGTTGACGCCGTGCCAGCTTCGGCCAGGAATGGTTGTATGCGACAATGGCACCAACCTTCTATCCGCCCTCCGACAGGGACACTTGACCCATGTTACATGTTTTCACACATCCTGAACTTGGTGGTGCAGCGGTACTTGAGCAGGTACCCAGGCTTACAGGATATCCTGAGGCAGGTCAGAAAAGTCTGTGGTCATTTCCACCGGTCATACAATGCCAGTGCTCGGCTGATTGACATTTAAAGGGAATGCAACCTGCCCACCAACCACCTCATTTGTGACATGCCTGTGACGGGAGGGCCTGTGGAACCAAGAATCCCTTGGAAAGGTTGGGAAACCCATGTTTCAGCTCCCCATACACCTCTTATGTCTAAGTCACCCTGTACCATCCTGGCACAGGGTGAGTGAGAAAATATATGTAAAGACTATTCTTAGTTTGTTTAATTCTGATCAATACATGATCATTGAAAGAGCTGAAAACATTGACCTCCGGAGATGGACTGTCTGGTCACCTGGGCTGCCTTAAGTGCTGCGTTAATTAACATGCTAATTATACAGTTGTCTGCTAAGTTGTTGCTAGAGGGGAGGGAGGAATATCCAGGAGCCAGTCCTACCTAGTTATCTAACCCCTTGTGTTAAAAGTGTATAAAAAGACTTGAATTCCGGTTCTAATAAATAGTCCATGTCAGCAGCTAAACAAGTCTCGTCTTGTTTTGTGCTTGGGAGCTGTTGGAATATCTGATATCTATATTCAGACTGGGAGGAAGTGGTATAGGACGAAAGCGCTCAAGCGGAGTGTGGGGACGTTTCGTTACAATGCCCACCAGGTGGAACTCAACGTTGGCAATGCTGCAGCTGCTGCACACGCAGCAGAGGGCCGCCATTGAGTACCTGTGTAAGTATGGCACCAGGACAGGTTCAGGGGAGCTTGGCTACTTTTCGCCAGGCCAGTGGCTACTGATCAAGGATGCATGCACTGTCCTGTCACCATTTGAGGAGGCCACGAGGATGGTGAGCAGCGACAATGTATGCACAGTGATACTGTCCCTCTTGTCTTTCACTTGGAGCACACGCTTTGTGGAATGATGGACAGGGCACTTGAGGCAGAACAGTGAGAGGAAGAGGAGGACTTCTTTACCTCTCAAGGCCCCCTTTGTCCAGATAGTATTCCTGCGGGCCCGCCAAACACACAGGAAGAAGAGGAGGTTCTGTCAGCATGGATGTGGAGGATAACACTCAGCAGCAGTCTTCAAGGGATGTTTTTCAGTCCCCAGAAACCCAAGGAGTTGTACGTTGCTGGGAGGAGGTTGTTATGGATCATGTGATCCTAGTGACCCTGAGGACTCAGAATCAAATGCCTCTTCAAACTTACGCTGCATGGCCTCCCTGATTCTGCAAAGCCTGCAAAACGACCCTAGGATTTGTGGTATCAAAGAGAGGGATCATTACTGGCTGGAAACCCTTCTTGATCCACGTTACAAGGGTAAGGTTGCAGAACTCATCCTGCAGAGGAGCAGAGGATGAAACAACTTCAGGAGGCCTTGAAGAAATGTTTGTGCAATGCATTTCCAGACCCCGGGAGGTTACAATTTCCTGGTGCTGGACAATGTGTTGCTGAGGCTTCGTTCAGTCAAAGAAAGAGCGGTGGAGAAGGTGACCGGCTGACCAATGCCTTTAGACAAGTCATCAGTGCCTAGGTCTGATCAGTTAAAGCAACCATCGCCAGCGCCTGCATTACATGGTGCAGGAATATCTAGGGGCAAGAGCAGACTTGGAGACCTTTCCAACAGAACATCCACTGGGTTACTGGGTCTTGAGGATGGACCACTGGCCAGAACTTGTTCAATATTCAATTGAGCTACTGGCCTGTGCTGTATCCAGCGTTCTTTCTGAACACACATTCAGGGCTGCTGGAGGGTATGTAACCGATTCATAGAATGCGCCTGTCCACAGACTCCATTAATAGGCTCATATTCATAAAAATGAATCAGTCTTGGATCAGCAGCTATCAAGCACCTGATGCTGATGTAACTGATTGATTTTTCTATGGATGTGGGATCCCTTGAAGACTGCCTATGCTGAGTGACTATCCTATTCCTCCTCAATCTTGATGATGTTAGCTTTCAACAATATTTTTGGTTTAGGGCACCACCACCACTGCCTAAGGCCCAATTTTTCTGTCCCTGTTTAACAGGGGCATGTAATTACAATTATTGGTCTAATATTTCACAGCAGGACCCGTTCCTGCACCCGCCAAGAGTAGCTGTGAGGGCTTACAGTGTTGTAGCACCACCACCACCACCCAAGGCCCAATTGTTCTGACCCTGTTTAACAGGGGCATGTCATTTCAATTTGTGATATAGTATTTCACAGCAGGGCCCGATCCTGCACTCACCAAGAGTAACTGTGAGGGTTTACAGTGTTATGGTACCACCAACACCTAAGGCCCAATTTTCTGCAGAGTTCACAAGCCTTTCCAAGGTTTGGCGAAGTCAGCCGAAGTGTACTCAGGCCTTTCCGTGCATTTCTGAACACCGAAAAAGCGGTACTGAACACCGCTTTTGGCCTGAATCCTGATCGTTTAGCAAGACAACACTCGCAAACCGAGTTAGGATCTTTAGAAATACAGTGCTCGTTTTACAAAAATCTCGTTAACCGTGTTACTAGTAAACCGAGGTTCCACTGTATATAGGGCAGGCCGTATAGTATATATACTGTTCAGAGTATATAGTGCCTGGGCCCCCCCCCACGCCATTTTTTTTTAAATGTGGGTGCAGGGTTCCCCTTAATATCCATACCAGACCCAAAGGGCCTGGCAATAGGCTGGGGGGGATGCTGTTTTTCTCAATGATTTTCATCTATATTGCCGGGACCCGACAATACATTACAGCCGCAAGTAGTTTTAAATGACTTTTTTTTTTCCTTTAGAAATGTCATTTTTAGGACTTTTTGTACTCTATTTCACATATATGGACTTTGTATGGATCTTTGATTGTTTTTATTCTTTTTTTATCTTCGTATGTTTGCACTCATATTATTAATTATAAATTATTGTTGTATCTACATTAGTATGAATATCACCTTAAAGTGACAGCGCACCTATTTAGTGAGAACTATGTTTTGATAACTAATATTCAGATATTTCAGTGTTGCGGTTGTCGCATATCTTTAATTGGCACACTAAGCACAGGGAATCCTTTTTTGTTTTACAGATTGTTACAAACTGTCGTGGCTGACGGAGGAATTGTGAACAACATGGCAGCCTTGTCCTTTCACACAGCCTTTTGAGGTGCCCAGTCAGCATTATCAGCACAGCAACCACATTTAAAGATTGGTAAACTGCAATATATTACATTTTTGGTTTTGGGTTTAATAGCGATTTAAATCTCAGACGAACAATAAAATACTTTTACTGAAACTGTTGGACTCGCCAAAAGGATTTGCATTTCTGTCCATCCAATCCTAAGATTTACACAGCGCTGGCACATAGTACATTTCTGTCTATCAGCGGAAGGGACGTGATTTTTCTCTGCTGCAGTTTTACTTTCACTTACAGGTCTCCCAGTGCCGGGACAAGGTCATCCAGTGCCCAGGGCAAAGATGCCAAACTGTGCCCCCCTTTCCCTTAGGGTTAGGCTCAGGGTGCCCCCTACCCCTGCAATATACCATTGCGCCAGGGGCAGCCGTCCCTCCTGCCCACCCCTTGTCCTGGCCCTGAGGTCTCCTTCCCCATCCCACCCCAACCCTGTGACTGGACAGTGAAAGACAAAGCAGCACGCAGCACATATCTTTATTGTTTTGCTTTCTTCTCCTATCAGCATGCTATTTGCACTGCAACACACCTGACTGGCTTCTACAGCACCCCCCACCCCAGGAGCCCTACTGCACAGGACTGCACATACATTGAATGAGGTTTTAATGATTACAAAGGTGCATTAAAGTGTGTGTTTAATATCTGTCAGGAGTTAAGCTATACCTTTTCTTGGGTTGGATCTTCAAACTCTAGAAACAACCAAATCAGCTTTTGATATTACAGTAGACAATATGTTATTGGGTCTAAAAGTCACACGTTGGCATTGCACTCTGACAACACATCCAAGATTTGCAAGTACACCCAGAGCCTTCCCATTTGTGAATACATGAATAAATGTATGTGTGTAGTGAAGTTTCAAAGGTTTATCATTTGACTGTTAAATGTAGGATCTAGAATCCTGCTTCTTCAGTTGGCTTGTATTAAAATCTTTTCATTTGATGCAACAAAAAGGATGCTTACTGATCAAAAGCAATGTTGAAAATTTAATTTTCTGCCAGGATTTACAATGTTCTTTCAAATGAATATCAAAGGATATGTCAAGTTTGCTGAAATATTTCTAAATTATTATATTATGGTTCCATTTTTCCGAAGCAAGTAACGTGCAAAACCGCCACTTTTTTCACCAAGTACAGCTGGAGTACTGCAATACTTAACATTAGACTTATTTAACTAGGTGTTGGGTTTATTTTTCTTTCTGAATACTTTCTCTTTACGGGGAAAGGAATAATAATTAAGCAGAATTTGACAAAGACCACTGTCACAGAAGGAACATTGTTTACCTTATGGCTGAAATCTATAATGTTTTAATCAAGCTCCAGCTTAGCATGACTTTCGTTTTTAATTGGTTTTGGATGATTGCTTTAAATATGGGAAAGATCTGAGAACAGCATTCAAGTATTTTTGACTAATCAAGGTCAGTAGCCCAGAAATCCATGATTAGTATGCTGTAAGACATATGGATATTTTATTGCCTGTGTGTGGCACTCATGTCAGTACAATTGCATAGGAAGCAGAAAAAGTATTCCTTTTCCATGTTCACTTTCTTTTCTTAATGCACCACCTTTTATACACAGCATTATTTCAACTGTGTCATAACAGCTCTTATGGGGTCCAAGCTAAGGTTACCACAAATCGCAATCTACTGTGTTTCTAAGAAATTAGTTGCCACATACATGAATTATATTGCTTTTTAGTGTGTGTGTATGTATGTATGTATGTATGTATGTGTATATATATATATATATATATATATATATATATATATATATATATATATATATATATATATATATATTATACACACAGTGCCTTGAAAAAGTATTTATATCCCTTAAAATTTTCCACATTTTGTCATGTTACAACCAAAAACCTTAATGTATTTTATTTGGGGTTTTATGTGATAGACTAATTTTATTTAAATTTATTTAATTTTATTTTTTATTTATTATTTTATTTTATTATTTTATTTTATTTTTTATCAATTATTATTTTATTTACATTTATTTAAATGTATTTTATTTAATTTTATTTACATTTTTAAGTTTTATTGGATAGATAAAGTGGCACATAATTGTAAAGTGGAAGGAAAGTGATAAATGGTTTTCAAAATTGTTTACAAATAAATATCTGAAAAGTGTGGCGTGCATTTGTATTTAGCCTCCTTTACTCTGATACCCCTAACTAAAATTTATTAAAACCAAATGGTCACCTAATTCATAAATAGAACCCACCTGTGTGTAATTTAATCTCAGTATAAAAACAGCTGTTCTGTGAAGCCCTCAGAGGTTTGTTGGAGAACCTTGTTGAACAAACAGCATCATGAAGGCCAAGGAACACACCAGACAGGTCAAGGATAAAGTTGTGGAGAAGTTTTAAGCAGGGTTAGGTTATAAAAAAATATTCCGAGCTTTAAACATCTCACGGAACACTGTTCAATCCATCATCTGCAAATGAGAAGAGTAGGGCACAACCTACCAAGACATGGCTGTCCACCTAAACTGACAGGCAAGGAGAGCATTAATCAAAAAAACAGCCAAGAGGCCCATGGTAACTCTGGAGGAGCTGCAGAGATCCACAGCTCAGGTGGGAGAATCTGTCCACAGGACAGCTAATAGTCGTGCACTCCACAAACCAGGCCTTTATGGAAGAGTGGCAAGAAGAAAGCCATTGTTGAAAGAAAGCCATAAGAAGTCCCGCTTGCAGTTTGCGAGAAGCCATGTGGAGGACACAGCAACCATGTGGAAGAAGGTGCTCTGGTCAGATGAGACCAAAATTGAATGTTTTACTGTAGTCCAAAACCAAAATGCTATGTGTGGTGGAAAACTAGCACTGCACATCACCGTGAACACACCATCCCCACCGTGACAACATGGTGATGGCAGCATTTTGTGGGGAAGCTTTTCTTCAGAAGGGACAGGGAAGCTGGTCATAGTTGATGGGAAGATGGATGGAGCCAAATACAGGGGACTCTTAGAAGAAAACCTGTTAGAGTCTGCAAAAGGCTTGAGACTGGGGCAGAGGTTCATCTCCCAGCAGGGCAATGACCCTAAACATACAGCCAGAGCTACAATGTAATGGTTTAGATCAAAGCATAATTAAGTGTTAGAATGGCCCAAAGTCCAGACCTAAATCCAATTGAGAATCTGTGGTTTGAAAATTGCTGTTCACAGACACTCTCCATCCAATCTGACAGAGCTTGAGCTATTTTGCAAAGAAGAATGGGCAAAAATGTCACTCTCTAGATGTGCAAAGCTCGTAGATACAGTACATACCCACAAAGACTTGCAGCTGTAGTTGCAGCGAAAGGTGGTTCTGCAAAGTATGGACTCAGGGGGGTAAATATAAATGCACACCACACTTTTCACATATTTATTTGTAAAAAAACTTGAAAACCATTTATCATTTTCCTTTCACTCCACAAGTATGTGCCACTTTGTGTTAGTCTATCACATAAAATCCCAATAAAATCCATTTATGCTTTTGGTTGTAACATCACGAAATGTGGAAAATTTAAAGGAGCATGAATACTTTTTAAGGTACTGTATGTTCACTATTCCAGAGCAATTCGTAAGTGTGTACCATAATAAAAAAGTTTTAGCTATAGTGTTTGCATTATATAGTGAAGAGAGTAAGCATAGGCATATCATGCATAAAAGCGGTTCTCCTTTAGCAAGATTTTACTTACTAAGTCCTCATTCACATGGGCGCTGAGGACCCTACAAAGTGAACTCGATGTTTTTTTTCTGCATCCCTAGCTGGCAGTTGCTGCACACACACTGTCTGCACTCATAACTGATCACCCGCAGCCCCACCCCTGTCATGTTAAGAGGAACGGCTGTGTCCATGCAGCTGCTGCGTCCTAATAGACTTAAATAGGCTGCCTGCATGCAGCTTCTGCCTGATAGGGACACAGAAAAAAAGTCTGGTTTGTGGTATAGTGACCTCAGAAAATACGTAAATGAGGCATATGTATTCCCTGACTTTAAGGGCTCTTTTACACTGGCAGTGTGAAACAGCAATTCTACATTGCTGGATCGTGTTGCAACTATGAGCAAAGTGTATGAGCTCAATGGGCAAGTTTGACAGGCAATGCCAGATGTCATACTCTGCAGCCTGAGTTAAAATTGCTGTGGCATGTGTACAGCCCTGTCAGGCTGTAATGTTAAAATTCCGGTGGACTGTCGTGGGTTTGTTTTTACCACCCCTCCAGCTGCCAGTGTAAAAGATCCCTAACAGTTTACTTTTATCCAATCTACAATTATTAAATTCAACAGGCATTGATGAGAATTTGGATTCAACATTGCGTGTAGGTTGGCATATTTGGGCAACTGTATGCACTTGGCCATGTGGTCAAAACCATGAACATGGGCATGGGCTGTGCAGCATTAAAGTACAAATGTAAAAGTTATAAGTCAGTAATTAGGATGCTTTAATCATTTTGCCTATTTAGATCAAAGTTACAACGTTTTTTGAAAGGGCACGCTCAGGACTTACCGATATTTACTGCACCGTGCTCTTCCACCACTCTGTTAGCCTGTTTCACACAGGCTTCAGCTTGTATAAGAGCAGTGTGAACAGTAAGCTTTGACAAAGCATTTGTAGAGCTTTCAGCAAGCTTTGTTGAAGCTTTTAAAGTGTCATTCAACACCAGTTTGTAAATATCAAACACAGATCCTAATGGGAGCGTTGCTTGCCACTTTAAAGAAGCTGCTAGCAGGCTTTCAACAAGCTTCAAGAAGTGCTGAAGCCTGCTAGAAGCTTTTTAAAGTGGCAATCAGCTCTCCCATTAGGATCTATGTTCAACATTTAGAAACTGGAGCAGAATGTTACTTTAAAAGCTTCTACAACACTTTCTGAAAGCTCTGCAAATGATTTGTTAAAGCTTGCTGTTCACACTGCTCTTATATAAGCTGAAGCCTGTGTGAAACAGAAGCCTTCAAAAAAATAGATAGTGCTTTGTGGTATGTGGGAGCATGTGACCTCACCCAAGATGCAGTGCTCAGGCCTGAGCAGCCAATAGTCAGGTTCAAACACTGTCACGTGAAGGAGGGGGAACATCTATAACCATGTGTAAGCTCCAACAACATCTGACACCGAAGTTATACATGGTTTGGACTCCCAGTTCTGATAGAGGAACATAGCAGAATTCAGTACAAGTGGCCCAGGTTAAGCTTTCAAGAACTCTATCACTTTTCCCTGAATAGGCAAAGTGACAAAGTTGCTTTTATGTGTTCAATAGAAGCCAAAGCAGTTATGATGATATATTGTAAACAGCATCCAGTCCTGATATTCACTCAAGAAAACAATGCTGGACTCCAGAATGGTGAATGACAAGCTGCAAAAGCAAAAAAATAAAATAAAAATTGAGCTATAAAAAAATTGAAAAATAAATAGGTAAGTTGTGAAAATAGGATTGCCCAATAGGAACTTTAGGGGGCCATTCAAAGCTTCCCATTTTCGTGTACTGATGCACATTACGTAAAACAACCCATTCACTTTGAATGGGATGTCAATGCACCTCAACGTACAAAATAACGCACTTGGGCTATTTTTGGCAACACGGCAGACCACAGCATACAGAGTGTTTATGGTGCACTAAAGCGCAGGTGTTTTCAAGTCTACTGTATATGTGCTTTGGGACGCTGTGCAAAATGAACGGCAATGGCTACACTTAAACCATGCCTTATCCCGACATAAAACAGATCAATATGGGTTTTAACCATCATTACCATATTGCAAAAGTGTGCTTTCAGCCTAAAGTAACTATTTCATTAAATAAATATGTAGACTGCTATTGCTGACCTCTTCTTCTAAAAATATTACCTGTCCGGGTGCCTGTATGATGCCTTGGATTCAATACTTTGGGTCACCACCTAGAACAAATATCGATGTAGGGATTTCTCACTTTTACCTGACACTCAGTTTGCTGCATGCCTGCTCTGGGACAGTGACATAGACATTATTAAGCCAGATAACCAGCATTTTCAGAAGAAAGCAAGCAATGGCAACCCCCATATTTCACGGACAACAGGTATATTGTAATGGAAAAATGCAGCTATATATTTACATTACTACTAAACAGCTCCAATACTGGCACCGACAGGATGTTTAATAGGAAGACTGAGCAGATATTATTTAATAATACCACACTATGACACTTTTTGTAAATTAAACAGTTCTAGATTGATTTTGTATCATAATCTTGAGCTTGTAAAGAGCTCTCTGTAGTTTTATAACAAATTCTTCCCATTTCAGTGGCACTTTCTGAATAATTTATGTGACTGGATCTAAATAATTCAACATAATTTGCTTAATAATCTTGTCTTATAATAGCTGAAATTTAAAAAAAAGCTAGCAAGATAAAATGGACACCTTCTTAACCACTTCAGCCCCGGACCAATTTGCAGCCAAAGGACCAGGCCCCTTTTTGCGATTCGGCACTGCGTCGCTTTAACTGACAATTGCGCGGTCGTGCAACGTGGCTCCCAAACAAAATTGGCGTCCTTTTTTTCCCCACAAATAGAGATTTCTTTTGGTGGCATTTGATCGCCCCTACGGTTTTTATTTTTTGCGCCATAGCAAAAATTGCTATAATAAATATCCCCAAAAAATATATAAAAAAACATTTTTTTTCCTCAGTTTAGGCTGATATGTATTCTTCTACATATTTTTGATTAAAAAAATCGCAATTAGCGATTATTGATTGGTTTGCGCAAAAGTTATAGTGTTTACAAAATAGGGGATAGTTTTATAGCATTTTTATTATTATTTATTAGGGGCCGGGGCTGACGTCTGACGTCATTGATCGGCGTTCCCGATGACAGGGAACAGCCGATCAATGACAGGCAGAGTAGGAAGCGCGGGGAGAGGTTTGTTTACACAGACCTCGTGGGACACCAGCGGCAATCGGGTCCGCTGGTCCCACGGCCGTGGTCACGGAGATCCCGACCGCGCCGCCGGCGGCGCGCGCGCAACCCACGGCTAGGCTCTTAAAGGGTTTTGCCTAGCCGTGCCATTCTGCCGACGTACATCGGCGTGAGGCGGTCGGGAAGCGGTTAAGTAAAGTTTGTAAAATTGTGTGTAGCGGTACCCCCGTAAGGGCTGCTAATAGACTCTGTACCCCACTGATTTCCTCGACTCTGCAAATCCTCCCTTACCTCTGACACCCTGGGTTCAGTCATCTCACTAGCTGTAGTAGTAAATAGAGACTCACACAGTATTAAAGAAACAGTTCAAATATGTTTACTGTATATCAAAACACAAGATACATACATACACATATATATATATATATATCAACTCAACTTTCTCAGTTAGTAACAAACACTCCTGCGCACACCGCTATTTTATCTAAACGTATTAAATGAACACAATATATTGGTGCACAGTTCCCTTGATTGTAAATTAATTCAAATATTAAACCAATCACAGAAACCTATGTGAACAGGTTAACAGGAGGGTAGACAACTGACAATATATCCTATGTGTCAGATTTCTCCGTTCTGCCTCCTCAACTCACAGTAAATCCTGCACAATATGGAGAAACAGTATGAAGAATATTACATTCAAATAAGAGGGCTCCCTATAGCAGTTCAATGCAATTAAGGCAGATGAGGAAAAAAGTATGATAAAAGGGTAAAATGGTATTCCTTGAACTCCAGATATCTTCAGCTAGTAGCCTCTTTATGTTATAAATAAAGTAATCCGGGATGGCAAAGTGTAGCAAATTTGGCGAAACTTTGATTTATCCTGGTTGTATAACTTCCTTTTACGATCCTAAAGGTGTCATCCAATATGGCTACTGGAATCAATGATGTGAACTGAGCATAGGTATCTACTTGCTGTGTCCGTTATAACATAGGATTTGACTTATGTGGGACTACAAGTACCACCAGCAGAACTGTGTGGGTGATGTCTAACAGCAGTTTACTTAACTATAACATGGGCTATGCCTGCTCACCACTCTGGGACTGAGATGGATTTGGCAACGATGCAGATGATAAGACTCCAGCCGGAAGGTTGGGAGGGATCTTTGGATAATTTGGCATAAGTGTTAGTGTCAGAAAGTAATCGTAATGATTCTTTAAGATAGTCACACTTGTTTTGAACTACTAGGCCACCACCTTTATCTGCCTTTTTGATGAATAAATTTGAGTTTTTAGCAAGATCATTAAGGGCAGGGAGAAAGGTTGGAAGAGGTGGAATGAGTGTGGGGATTGTGTTGGCACAGGCGGCGTATGTCTGCATAGACAACCTGGTAGAAGTTTTGGATGACTGGTCCTTTGGCAAAGGTGGAATTAAAGATAGACTTGGGGGGAAAGGTAGTATGTTGAATGGGTGGGGAGGTGGGTACACGTTGAGTAAGAAGATCAACATATTTTTCTTCATCTTCAGTATATAATTGTTCTAGAAGAGATTGGGCTGTATGGTGTGAAATGGTGGAATCCAATGTACCATCCTGGACTGGATCTCCTGGACTCCAATCAAAAACAACACTCTGGAGATTTGCACTCTGTCTTGATGTTACATAGTTACATAGATACATAATTAGGTTGAAAAAAGTCCATTCAGTTCAAAAAAAAAATAATATCATACAATCCCATATACCCAATTCTATACCCACAGTTGATCCAGAGAAAAGCAAAAAACCCCAGCAGAGCATGATCCAATTTGCTAAAGCAGGGGAAAAAATTCCTTCCTGATCCCCCAAGAGGCAATCGGATTTTCCCCGGATCAACTTTACCTATGAATGTTAGTAATGTGAATGGATGTGAATCCTTTGTGTATTTTTCTGAACTTAGACCGTGACAAGGCTTAGTATTGTCAAAGAACCTATCAAAAAGTGCAAATTCAATGCGGTCTCGGACTGGATGAGGTGTAAAGTTGGGGTGGTGATATGATCTTCACACAGTCCAATCAGAGAGCACCTTGAATTCATTGAGCAAAGTGCAAGGCATTCTGTGAATGGCACTTGTGAGAAGCGAGTGACCCCCAGTGTTCTTTATGCAGAAGTGCAGTAGATCTGCATTGGACCAAGAAGACAGCTGGCGATCGCCTTACTAGTGCAAACTGCTATAGGGATTTTCATTGTTCACAGGGATCCTACAGGTATGGCATATGAATGCTTTCATTGGTCCAAGCTGGACCAATGTAACTATGCTATAAATTCATACCTGTGTTTCAGCTTTACCACTACAATACAGGGCACTTCCTTCCCAGACCAATTTTCAGCTTTCAGCGCTCTCGCACTTTCAATGACAATTGCGCGATCATGCAATGCTGTACACAAATGAATTTTTTATCATTTTCTTTGCACAAATAGAGCTTTAGTTTGGTGGTATTTATTCACGACTCCGTTTTTTATTTTTTGCTATATAAGCGAAAAAATAGCGGAAATTTTGAAAAAAAACAATATTTTGCCTAGCAACCGGCTGTTTGCTTACATCACATGACGGCTGTGATTGGACACAGCCGTCATGTGATCAGGAGGGTCAATCACAGAGCCCTCCTGCCGATCCGAGATGCGCCGTGTCCGGGTGACACGAGCGCATCGGGATAGCGCCGCTGCGCGGGCACGCGCGCGCGCGATCCCCCTACTTCTGAAGGATGTTCAGGAACGTCCTATCAAAAGTAGAAGGCTCCCACCCGGCCGTATATATACAGTGGCCGGGTGGGAATTAGTTAAAGAGGAAACTCCAGCCCAAACCTAACTAGTCTTAAATGTGTCCCCCTCCCACTTCTAATACCTAGGCTGACTAACCTGTGTAAAAAAGATGTATATACAGTGCCTTGAAAAAGTATTTATACCCTTTGAAATTTTCCACATTTTGTCATATTACAACCATGTTATGTGACAGACCAACACAAAGTGGCACATAATTCTGAAGTGGAAGGAAAACGATGAATGGTTTTCAACATTTTTTACAAATAAATATGTGAAAAGTGTGGCGTGCATTTGTATTAAGCCCCCCTGAGTCAATACTTTGTAGAACCACCTTTCGCTGCAATTACAGCTGCAAGTCTATTTGGGGATGTCTCTACCAGCTTTGCACATCTAGAGAGTGACATTTTTACCCATTCTTCTAGCTCAAGCTCTGTCAGATTGCATGAAGAGTGTCTGTGAACAGCAATTCTCAAGTCTTGCCACAGATTCTCAATTGGATTTAGGTCTGGACTTTGACTGGGCCATTCTAACACATGCATACGCTTTGATCTAAACCATTCCATTGTAGCTCTGACTGTATGTTTAGGGTCATAGTCCTGCTGGAAGGTGAACCTCCGCCCCAGTCTCAAGCCTTTTGCAGACTCTAAAGCCCCATACACACGCGCGGACAATCCGTGGACCAGGTCCGTCGGACCATGTCCGTCATACTTTGTCTGGTGTTGGTTTTGCGTACACACGATCGGACAAAGTTGTCGGAAAATCCGATCATTCTGAACGTGGTGACGTTTGTTGCCTACGACGGGACTACGTAGAGGCTAGTAGCCAATAGCTTTGGTCTTGTAATGTGATCTGAGCATGCGTAGCACTTTGTCCGGTCGGACAAGCGTACACACGCTCGGATTTGGTGTGATTGGACCGGGTTGACGGGAAATCTTTCCAGCAGGAGATAAGACTTTGTCCGACGGACAAACCGACGAACACTGTCCGATGGTGCATACACACGGTCTGATTTTTCAACAACCTTGTCCGATCGGACCAAATTGATGAAAAAGTCCGACCGTGTGTATGGGGCTTAATACGTTTTCTTTTAAGATTGCCCTGTATTTGGCTCCATCCATCTTTCCATCAACTCTGACCAGCTTCTCTGTCCCTGCTGAAGAAAAGTATTCCCACATGATGCTGCCACCACCATGTTTCACGGTGGGGATGGTGTGTTCGGGGTGATGTGCAGTGTTAGTTTTCTGCCACAGATAGTGTTTTGCTTTTAGGCCAAAAAGTTCAATTTTGGTCTCATCTGACCAGAGAACCTTCTTCCACATGTTTGCTGTGTCCTCCACATGGCTTCTCGCAAACTGCAAACGGTTATTCTTATGGCTTTTTTTCAACAATGGCTTTCTTCTTGCCATTCTTCCCTAAAGACCAGATTTGTGGAGTGCACGACTAAAGCCCCATACACACGGTCGGATTTTCGCATGGATTCTGTCCGATCGGACAATGTTGTCGAAAAATCCGACCGTGTGTATGCACCATCGGACAGTGTACGTCGGATTGTCCGACGGACAAAGTCCTATCTCCTGCTGGATAGATTTTTGGACAACAAGGTCCGATCACACCAAATCCGATCGTGTGTATGGTAGTCCGACGGACAAAGTGCTACGCATGCTCAGATCACATTACAAGACCAAAGCTATTGGCTACTAGCCTCTACGTAGTCCCGTCGTAGGCAACAAACGTCACCACGTTCAGAATGATCGGATTTTCCGACAACTTTGTCCGACCGTGTGTACGCAAAACCAACATCGGACAAAGTATGACAGACATGATCCGACGGACCTGGTCCTCGGATAATCCGCGCGTGTGTATGGGGCTTAATAGTTGTCCTGTGGACAGATTCACCCACCTGAGCTGTGGATCTCGGCAGCTGCTCCAGAGTTACCATGGGCCTCTTGGCTGGTCTCTGAATAATGCTCTCCTTGCCCGGCCTGTCAGTTTAGGTGGATGGCCATGTCTTGGTAGGTTTGCAGTTGTGCCATACTCTTTCCAATTTTGGATGATGGATTGAACAGTGCTTTGCGAGGAGTTCAAAGCTTGGGATATTTTTTTTAAACCTAACCCTGCTTTAAACTTCTCCACAACTTTATCCCTGACCTGTGTGTTCCTTGGCCTTCATGATGCTGATTGTTCACTAAGGTTCTCTAACAAACCTCTGAGGGCTTCACAGAACAGCTGTATTTATACTGAGATTAAATTACACACAGGTGGACTCTATTTACTATTTAGGTGACTTCTGAAAGCAACTGGTTCGGCTAGATTTTAGTTAGGGGTATCAGAGTAAAGGAGCAGAATACAAATGCACGCCACACTTTTTTCACATATTTATTTGTAAAAATTGTTGAAAACCATTTATCATTTTTCTTCCACTTCACAATTATGTGTCACTTTGTGTTTGTCTATCACATAAAATACATTTACGTTTTTGGTTGTAACGTGACAAAATGTGGAAAATTTCAAGGGGTATGAATACTTTTTCAAGGCACTGTACCTATTTTCAGCCCACTTTTATCTGGTCACGTAAATTGGCTCCCCTGTAACAGCCTACTTCACCTGCAGGGGAAAGGAGGGAGTGCCAAAAATGGATGGCCCATGGGTCCTTATGGGTGACATCACTGCTTCAGGGTTTACCAGCTGTTGCAGGGTGCTTCTGTCCTCTTCCCTGCAGCTGCCGCTGGCTGACAAAGGGGATCATGTGACTGGATCAGAGCGGGCTGAAACTAGGTAAATATGTACATCTTTTTTACACAGGTTAGTCAACATAGATGTTAGGATGGGGAAGGGGCCTTTTTTAAGGCTAGTTAAGTTTAAGCTGGAATTCTACTTTAAGAATTAGAAATTAGTTACTGCCGCATATTACAATGTACATGATATGTTCTTTAAGAAACAGTCCCAGATTCCACGGGACTGTCCTGGGATTTTTAGAAAAACCCTGATGTCCCGCTGATCTGAGCTGTGTCCCACTGCTGGTGTCACCTCCCTAGTAAATCTCTCTTGCTGTGCTGGTGACAGCTTGGCAGCACTTTGTTAGAGCAGGTTCGTAAGAGGACACTCATGCGATAGGCAGGCTTTGTTCTGCACACAATAGTTGCAGGGCTTTGTACCACAAGATTTGCAAAAATTTGTTGTATGTAGTCATGCAAGCATTCTCCCGTTGCTGGTGTTGACTGTATGCACAGCCTGGTACTGGACATGCCTCTATTTTCTTCCATCCGCAGCCAGCATTGGGAAGTGTTAGCACCACTGCTGGGAACCAAAGGGAGAGGTGACTACTGCAGCTGTGCCCTTTTCACATAAACAGGCTGCTCTTGTTAGAATTCACTGTTTAGCTAGAAGGAGCAGACTGGCAGCTTTGAAATTTGCCTCTCTGATAGAAACCTGTGACTCAATTCGCAAAGCTTTAAAACATATGTCAATATAAAAAAATAAAAAAAACATATTTAGTACATTTCTGCAATATATGCACATATCAACACCCTGCAAGTACAGAAAATACCTGAGCTGCCAGAAAAGCATTCAGCCCTTAAAGAAAGTGTTTCACCTAAAATGGAAAGTTCTGCTCATCCACCTCCTTCCCCCTTCCTCTGTCACCATTGAATTTTTTTTTTTTTACAACTGTGAGCAGGCATCTATTTCTGACAGGTACCCGCTCCCACTTCTGCTTTTCTCACCTAAGCGACAAGAGCAGGCATTTGCCCACCCCCCCATCTGCAACCTTCTGGGACACGTCACATGTCCCAGGAGACTGCGGGACCAGTCTGAAAGCGCAGCACAATCCCACACATGTACAGTGGGGAGCCAGCTGTGAAACAGCAGGAAATCACTGCCAGCTTCTCACAGCCAAAATGATGGAGCCAGGGACCTGAAGACCATTAAAGAACCAGCATGGAAGAAGACAGCACTGGACTCTTGGACTGGTAAGAGACTCTTTATTAAAAGTCAGCAGCTATCATATTTGTAGCTGCTAACTTCAATTTTTTTCAAAAATGAACAAAGTTCCTCTATAATTGTAACTTCCAAAAGTCTCAGATTTTGCAGGACTGTCCCAGTTTAAAAAAAAAAAAAAATCCTGGCATCCCAAGGAGCCAGGCTGTTTCCTGATGCAGGCTGGGTGCTGGAACTTTTCTTGCTGCACCCAACTCAACTCCTTTGCTGCTCTGCAGAGTGATCTCCTGCCTGACATGGGCACTGTAGTTTTGGCAGAGGGAGACAGTGTAACGGGGCGCACAGTGTGTAGAGGTAAGAAACCAATGCACATTAATGATCCCCACTGTAATCAATGTCCCCCACCCTAACCTCAGCAAGTAACAGTGCCCTCTCTCCTTTTGTCAAGCATTAGTGCCCGCTTTTCCCCCTACGGATGACTAGTGGCCACCTTCTTCTTCCACAAGCCATCAGTGCCCCCTTTTCCTCTGCAGAATATCAGTCCCCCCCCCCCCCATCCTTCCAAAGGGTTCCAGTGCCCCATCTCCTTCCACAGAGTAATAGTGCCCCTCTGCCCACTCCATAAATTACCAGTGCCTCGTCTCTCCCTCTAAAGAGTACTAGTTCCCCTCCTCTCCCTCCACAGAGTATCTGTTCTCCCCTTTTTTTCATCACTGAGCATGTCCCCCTTCTCCCCCTCCAGACTACAAGTGCCTTGTCTTTCCCCCTACTGGAGCATTTTTATATAAGCAACGTCAAGCATTTCCTTCCACTGACAACCAATTTCATTTTTTTTTCTCCCGTTAGCCACCAGTGCCAGGCATTTTCTCCTCCCACTGACAACGGCCTTTTTTTTCTTCCCTCTGATCGTTGATACCAGGTATTCCCCCCCTTTTTTTTTTTTTTGAAGGTGGGTTTATGTGTGTCTGTGAAACTCTCACCTGTCGTACAGTAAGTGAAAAGTACTTTGTGGATACACAGAATGCACTAAATGTGTGCAGTGTGTACTTGTAATAGGCTGGCTTCTGTCAAATGTGCATGCTGGAAAACTAGCAGCCGACGACTCCCGATCAGTGCTCTCAGCCAATGGCTGAGAGTGCTGATTGAAGTGTTCTGGCGGGGAGGGCCGTCCTCGTCAGAACACACAGGCAGAATGTCGGGAGACATTTGCCGGTTAAAAAAAAAAATGGCCGACATTCTGCCCGTGTGTTCTGCCGACATTCTGCCCGCCATCTGTCAGATGTGCATGCTGGAAAACCAGCAGCTGACCGACTCCCGATTAGCGCTCCCAGCCAATTGCAGAGAGTGCTGATCAGAGTTTTATGGTGGGGGAGGGGGCGTCCCCGTCAGAACACAACGGCTCAGTGGGAGAGATTTCTAGACTAACCATGCATGGTTAGTACAGTGTCTCCAATCGAAGCTGTCAGTTTTTCAACCAGCTGGTTTGCACGAAAAAAAACTTTAGTGTGTACCTGGCTTTAGTCTGACCATACTCCATACAATCTTTTTCTACAATCTCCTTTAGATCTACCATCAGCTATGTAGTGGAAGGGCTTGCCTAAATCGATACAATTTGAATGGGTTTCATACCTCCCAATGTTCTCAGATGGGAATGAGGGACACCTATTAGCAAATGTCTGTAGACATAGGACACACCCTCACCAGGCCCCCCTTAACCACTTGCCGCCCACGCTATAGTCGAATTATCGCTACAGCATGGCCAGCGAGTTCTGGGAGGGCACAGCTGATCACAGATTGGGGAAATGAGCCAATCAGAGGCTCTTTACCATGTGGTCAGCTGTGTTCAATCACAGCTGATCACAATGTAAACACAAGCAGGTTATCGGCATTCCTTTGCTCAAGTCGACAGCAATAACTGGCTTGTGTGAAAGGGACATCTACACTGATATTCAGTGCAGTCCCAACAGTGCTGCCAATCAGTGCCACCTATCATAGCCCACCAGTGCCGTCCCATTAGTGCCCCCTCATCAGTGCCTATCAGTGCAGCCTCATCAGTGAAGGAGAAAAATTACCTGTTTGCCAAATTTTTTAACAAACTATGAAAAAAGTTTCCTTTATTTAGCAAAAAATAAAAAACCCAGTGGTGAATAAATACCACCAAAGGAAAGCTCTATCTGTGTGAATAATAAGATAAATATTTCATTTGGGTACAGTGTTGCATGACAGCGCAATTGTCATTCAAAGTGTCACAGCGCTGAAAGATGAAAATGGGTCTGGGCAGGAAGGGAGTAAAAGTGCCCGGTAGGCAAGTGGTTGAAGGAGAATTGTACAAAAAAAGATTGGTTTAACCCACAAGTGCTTTTTTACCACTACTATTCCTTTATATTGGCATTTGGAATTTACAAATGCAGCAATTTAGAAATTGGATGAAAGGTTTAGCACTGTAAAAACACTTTTTGAAAAATAAGTAGTGAAGTTTTTATACAACTATATAGATCAGATGAAAATGAGGAACAAATGAAGAGGAAAGAAGGACTTTGTTCTGAATGAATCCTCAAAATCAGGGACCATTAGGATTGTTTAGATGTGTCTACAAAGTTTTGGTAAATCTAAAGGAGACTGAACAGATTGTACAACTAGATTGTATAGTGTATTGTCACATTTAATCCTCGTACACATGGTACGATTGTTGGCAGGGGATTGTCTGTTGAGAGACTGTTGTCCTAAAATCTTACCGTTAGTACGCTCCTTTTGACAATTGTCCAATTTCCTGCCAACAAATGTTGGATGACAGGCTACTCAATTTTCGGTGCACAACGGTTTGACGTCTGATTTTTGTATGGTCAGTACATAAATCCGTCACACAAAAGTCGAAAGTACAAACACACATGCTCGGAATCAATGCTCACCAAACACAAAATTAGCAGAAGGGGCCCAAAGGGTGGCGCTCAAGAGCTGAAATTCCTCGTAGTATGTCACTACGATTGTGTTTGTGGCACGACAATTGTGTACCGTTAGTATGCAAGACAAGATCCTGGCACACGCCCTTTTGACAAAAATCAGACGCTCGGTTGGCCAACAATTGGATCGTGTGTACGAGGCTTAAGTCTACGTTTCACTATGTTCCTTTAGGCCACACCCAATTTCCAGCCTAGATTAGTTATGCTCACTCTTTGTCGCAGTGCGCTCCACATGCCGTATATTTTATTTTTACCAGGTTGTATCTGGGAGGTATCAACAGAATCGAATTAAAGGCAAAAAAAATAAAAAATCTGAGGCAGCTCAACATTCAAATGGTGGGCTTTCTTCAACTTCTCCAAAGTGACCAATCAGGTTTTCTCTCGACATTCAGAAGGCGGGCTTTCTTCAACTTCTCCATAGTGACCAATTAGGTTTTCTCTCTGAATATCTAGAAAGATGACAAAAAAAAAAATTCAGATTGGCCTGAATTAGTCTTTTTTTTTAAATCCTGCTTATTAGGGACTTACTTTTTGTGGTTGAAATCTTCAACGTGCATTTTTATTGCAAAGGTTTTATCAGACAGTAAAATATAACAAAATAATGATTATACTGGTCATAATTGTATTTCATTCTAAAGCTAAGCTTACAACTAAAGACATCGCTATATAAGAATACATAAATAAAACACAGCAGCACTACATGACTAGGACGTAACAATGAGAATGTCACCTTCCCCTGTGCTGGCTACTACAGCTGTACAATGTAACACATAGCCAGCTTTCACATTGCCCTCACTTCCGCCAGGACGCGGCAAGGACACCGGAAGTAATAGGGCGATCCTGAAATCCCTCTATCTCTCGCAGTCAACTGGGAGAATGTGGTGGATGTTCTGTTTCCGGGTTATGACTCCTGGTCCTGTGCTGTCAGCATGGCCGCTGTTTGCAGAAGCCGTGGGTTAGCGGTGGTGCAGCGTTCAGTGGGGATATGTGCTTGGAGGGCCGGGGTGCCCACCTATGGAGAGGTAGGTTATGAGCAGCACAAACACTGACATGTGAGCTAGTCTTTGCAGGAAGTATGAAATGATTGAATGAATGATGCTTTAAGTCCTTGACATCTCCAAAACAGACTTGCAGTTTATTTAGGGGCTTTGAGGCCCTATTCACATGCATGGTGCGCTTGCGGCACAATGAATTGTAATGTGGAAATGTGCACTTTGTTACACGACACTTGCCGCCTAATAAGGTGTGGAAGGTTTTTTTTTTTGTTTGTTTTTTTTTTTTTGCCACTAAGGCAGCCAGGGGTGTTGCTAGGTCTGCAACAGATCTGGGGCTAGAGCCCATAGCAAATAATTTTTCATGGGCATTAGCTGGTGTTGGTGCTTCAATCATCGCAGTACCATGCTTGATATGGCGTCCGGGTGATTGAAGTGCATTATTACATTGTAATATATAATGAAGTGGTTCAACTCACCATAATGCAGAATCAGTGTCACTTGCCACATCTCCTGCCTCCTTCCATCTGGTATGCAGCTTGTCGCTTGCCACCGTTGCCTGCAACCACATGTGGATTGCCACCGTCACCTGCCACCTGATGTGGATTGTCACTTGCTACCAGGTGCAGCTTTTTACTTGCCACCATCGCCTGCCACTCGAGCTGCACGATTCTGACTAAAATGAGAATCACAATTTTTTTGCTTAGAGGATATATCACGATTCTCGCTGCGTTTTTTTTTTTTTTTTTTTTTTTTTTTTTTTTTTTTTTAATTCATTGAAGTGTGTTTGTTTTTTTTTTTTCCCAAAAAATTGCATTTGAAAAGATTTTTCAAAAACAGAAGTGTATCCATTGTAACTAAGCTTCCTTCTTGGATCAAATGTTTCATATTAAAAACTTGGCAGACTGCCCGATGTTTTCTTTTGACAGCTGAGAGAGCAGATAAGTCTCTCTACTTGTTATATGAAAGAATCGGCAAACTCTGCAATAGAGATCGTCGGAGGGGTTGAATCGAGATCACAATTTTTTTTAACGATTAATTATGCAGCTCTACCTGCCACCAGATGTGGATTGTCACTTGCCACCGTCGCCTGGTATCAGATGTGGATTGTCACTTGCCACTGTTGCCTGCCACGTCACCTGCCACCATTTGCAGCTTGTCACTGTCACCTGCCACCAGATGTGGATTGTCACCGGCCACCAGATGTGGATGATCGCCTGCCACTATTTGCGGATTGTCACTTGCCATGCTAGCCAGTGCCACCAAATGTGCATTGTAGCTGCATTGGTGGCAGGCTGGCAGCACTGGTCCATTTAGTTCTGAGTGAGGGCAGGAGTGCGGTTATGCAGAGCGGGCAGCGAGAGATGTAATTTTGCTGCTCCCCGCCACACATCCGACATTGAAGAGGCCCACGCTGTGAGGGCGAAAGAGCGGTGATGTGCGACGGGCGGAGAGAGATGATGTCATCTCTGATCGTCCGCCTGCTTGCTTCTGTCATCCGCCTGCCCGGCTCTCTCATGCAGCCCACTGCACCCGCCAGCTGGCTGCAGAGAGGCCATGGCCCGCTGGTTAGGCAGGGACTCCTGCGGCAAGAGACTCGGGGCTATGGGCCTCAGATTTGGGGCTATAGCCTCAATAGCCACCCCCCTAGCGACGCCACTGCCGGCAGCCCATTCAGATGATTGCTGTTGCACGAAAAAATGCACTTCTGTGCCGATGTGAATGGGGCCTTATCATGCAGTGATAATATATAGTAGAGCTGCACGATTCTGGCTAAAATGAGAATTAAAATTTTTTTTTTTTTTTGCATAGACACTTAGGCTTAACATCTTTCACATTGTCCAAAAAAATTGACCTAACTTTACTGTTTAGTTTTTATTTTAATTTTTTTTATTGAAGTGTATTTATTTTTTTTTCCCCAAAAATTGCGCTTGAAAGACCACTGCGCAAATACAGTGCAACATAAAATATTGCAACAACCGCCATTTTAGTCTCTAGGGTCTCTGCTAAAAGAAATCTATAAAGTTTGGAGATTCTAACAAATTTTCCAGCAGAAAACACTGATTTTAACTTGTAAGTAACAAGTGTCAGAAAAAGGTTTAATCTAAGTGGTTAAACTGACCTAATTTACAGACTGAAGTTCACACCAGCACGCTCTGCGAGATCTCATATGATTCGCACTTCAGTCCAAATCGCATGCGATTTCAACCATACAGATAGTATGGCTGATTTCGCATTGGGACCAAACTCGCACAGGACTTTTTTTTGGTCCGCACCACAATCTGATTGCATGGGTCTTCACACCCATGCCATCCTATTCATGTCCGAACTGTCAGTTCGCAGTGTGATATGCAAGCTGAAAGGAGGGTGTCATTAACATTTGTATTGACACTCCCAGGAGTTCGCTTATGGCAGTGTGAATAACCCAACCCCCCACCACCTCCCATGTTTCTATCGTGGCCATCTTGAGTAAAGGCAGAATATTTACTTTCTGGAATCCATCTGCCCTAAGCTCAGGCATGTGCATATGAGGGTGTGCTTATCTGAGAAAACCCCTCCTCCTCTCCTGAACACACCTGGGATGTATGAAATCATTTGCCTAGGCAAGGAAACCAAGAAGTAACTGAAGAAATATTTAACCACTTGACCATTTTTTGCTATTCAGCACTGTGCTGCTTTGCCTGGGGGTGTGCTTTAACCACTTGCTTACTGGGCACTTAAACCCCTTCCTGCCCAGACCAATTTTCAGCTTTCGGTGCTCTCACATTTTGAATGACAATTACTCAGTCATGCAACACTGAACCCTAATGATTTTTTTTGTCCTTTTCTTCCCACAAATAGAGCTTTCTTTTGGTGGTATTTGATCACCTCTGGGTTTTTTATTTTTTGCGCTATAAATGAAAAAAGACCGAAAATTTTGAAAAAAAAAAAAATTTTTCTTTGTTTCTGTGATAAAATTTAGCAAATTATTAATTTTTCTTCATAAATTTTGGCCACAATTTATACTGCTACATATCTTTGGTAAAAATAACCCAAATTAGTGGATATTATTTGGTCTTTGTGAAAGTTACAGACTCTACAATCTGTGGTGCGAATTATACAAAATTGATCACATCTGATGTACTGGTGGCCTATCTCATTTCTTGTGACCCAAACAAGCCAGGAAAGTATAAATACCCCCCAAATGACCCCTTTTTTGAAAGTAGACATTCCAAGGTATTTAGTAAGAGGCATGTGAGCTTTTTGATGTTATTTTTTTCCCAAAATTCTTTGCATTCTTTTTTTGCACAAAATTGTCATTGTAATAGGTTATTTCTCTCACATGGCATGTGTATACCACAAATGACACCCCAAAATATATTCTGCTACTCCTGAGTATTACGATACCACATATGTGGGACTTTTACACAGCCTGGCCACTTAGAGAGGCCCAACATGCAGGGAGCGCCATCACGTGTTCTAGGAGCATAAATTACACATCTAAATTGTTGACTACCTAGTACACTTTTGAAGGCCCTGGAGCACCAGGACAATGACACGTGACACTGACGTGGCACTGATGACAGATGGCACTATTACGGGGCACTGATGACACATGACACTGATGACAGATGGCACTAATACGGGGGCACTGATGACACGTGACACTGACAGATGGCACTAATATGTGGCACTGGTGACAGATGGCACTAATACGTGGCACTGATATCATGTGGCACTAATGACAGATGGCACCGGTACGTGGCACTGATGACACGTGCCACTGATAACAGATGGCACGTGGCACTTTTGACAGATGGCACTGATGACAGGTGGCACTGGGGACAGGTAGCACTGGCAGATGGCACGGATGGCACTCTGGGGACAGGTGGCACTGGCAGATGGCACTCTGGGGACAGGTGGTACTGGTGACAGGTGGCAGCGGGGACAGGTGGTACTGGTGGCAGCGGGGACAGATCACTTTATTTTTCTTCTTTTTTTTTTTTTCTTTTTTTTACTTACGGCGCACCGGCGCCGTTCATCTCTCCCTCCTCACACGCTGTCAGTGTATGGAGGCAGAGCGGCGCTGAGAGATGATCTCCTATGTTTGCATATGAGATCATCTCTCATTGGACAGGCCGATCTCGCTGTAAACGGCCACTGTGATTGGCCGTTTACAGCGATCTGTGACTGGCTGTGTCCGACGGACACGGCCAGCACAGAACTTCCCCGATGCGTGCTCTCAGGAGCGCGCATTAGGGAAGTAAACAGGAGGACATCCAGGGACGTCCTCCCAGCAGGGAGCGTCCGCGCTGCAGCCGTCTTTCGGCTATAGCGCGGGCGCGTAGTGGTTAAGCAGGCTATAGGTTATGTGATTTTATTTCCTGCAACTACAACTCAGTGTTGAATTTCCCCCTGCTGAGCTATTATATTCTCCTGGCGCGGGGGGGGGTACTGTCTTGGAACTGGCTGTTCTACACCTCAGCATGATTTGGCATGCTGAAGTCATGTGGGGACTTTTCTGGGTTTTGACTGGATGTTAGTGGTCATAGCAGAAGTTCTGTGTAAGAAATACACAGGAGAAAATGCATGTTGATAAGGGGAGTGTAGAGATGGGCGGGGAGTCTACTGACATCACGACTCCACCCACTGAACCTGGAAAACAGACCCACCCACAAAATCTGCAGTTTTTAGGGTCTCATAGCAGACAGAGGGGAGACATTTGACAGATAAGTATACATGCAGGAGGCATGTATGTCCTAGATAACCAATATTCCAGTAGTTTAGAAATGATGAGAGTGGGTTTACATCCACGTTAAGCATAAATGAGTTAATGCCCAAAGCCTTAGAATGACAATTTGATGAAATGACAGCACATACCTTCAATCGCTATGGACATAATATGGCTAAAAGACCTAGCTACTGTATGAGTGTGGAAGTGTTATTGCAAAAAAAAATGCTTGATTTCAGTGGAAAAGCCAATGTGTTTGACCTTATCACATAGAAACCATAAGGCTGGCCATACATGTATCGTTTTTTTTTTTTTTTTTTTTCGATCAGCAAGCAGGCTGATCGGAAAAAAACAGCAGGTCCATCCACACAAGCGAGAAATCCTCCATGCTGTCTATAGCTGGATACACATTAATACAATTTCCTTTAGCTTTACCTTTAACTATGTAGTGTAAAGCTGGCCATACACCTATAGATTATCTGCAGATTTTTTTATGGTTAGATGGAAAAAGTGCAACAGATTTCTCCATGTTCGCTAAACTGTGTGGATGGAGGAATCTCCCACTTTTTCCATCTAACCATAGAAAATCTGCAGATAATCTATAGGTGTATGGCCAGCTTAAGGGCCTGCCTGATTTCATACAAATTGAAAGTGTTTAGGTATGACCTCATATTATATGGTTTTAGTAAATCTAAAGAATATTGTATAGTGTGTAGCCAGCTTTATTGTATTCTGATAGTGGGGACTCCTTCTCTGGCAGAATACACTGATCCGTGTTGCAGCACTGTTTTGAATACACATTTTCTTAGAGCAACTTCTCACAAACAGGAATGGCGGCTATAGATGGATCGAAGTTCATCCTGATCCTGCTGAACTGTCTGCATTTTGATCCATCTGTGGCCAGCTTAATGAAGCGTGAAATACAAAAGAAAACTATTTATTATATTGCAGCTTACCCATTCTTAGATGTGAAGGCTGCATTCATTTTCTTTTTTTTAGGCATTCGCTTCTTTTCTTTTTGCCTGGGGATCTAGCCTGTAAATCTGTTTTTAAACAGAACAGGCTGTCTTGCAGATGTAGCAGAGGGTTGGAAAAAAAAAAAACATTTAACACAGACAGGGGTGCTTACAGCCTTTATTTATGTAAAACCTTTATCCCAAAAGGAACAAAGCAGTAACCGCTTAAAAGTGAGAGATGGAATTCATCTTCAATATGTTAGTGTACTTAATGTGTTACCAAACCCAGGACGCTGCATTCACTGTATCTGGTCTCCCACAGTACACAGAACATGGAAATGCAGTTATTTTAGTAAATGTAAACTGCTAAATACCTTTTTCTTATTAGCAGTATATAGCAGACTTGTGACTTCTATCAGTTCCTGATGAAGCTTTTAGGAGGAGTTTTCACACTGCACTGAGCTGTCCTATCAGGATTCAGGACTAGTCCTGACCCTCTGTCTAGACAGTGCTGATTGGCCCTGTGCCAATCACATGCACTCTCCCAAGAAAAAAAAAACTCTCTAGCAATACACACCAAACTGAGCATGTGCAGCCTGACTCCAAAGGCTGTCTTATCTGGACATGTTCTGGAATCGGTGGAAGAAGGGAAAGATCAGAGAAGATAGGATCAAACAGCCTTTTTACACAATGCAGAGGATTAACCACTTAGCTTTCACAGTGAGTATACCGAACATGCTTTACTGCATATACAGACTGATTTTATGGTTGTGGGTTTAGTAACACTTCTAACCACATCAGCCCCGGAAGGATTTGCCCCCTTAATGACCAGGCGATACGGCACTGTCGCTTTTAACTAACAGTTGCGTGGGAGTGCGATGTTATACCCAAAAAAATGTTATTTTCTTTTTTGCACTATAAACAGAGCGCCAATTTTGTCTTATAATACATATCCCAAACAAATTATATAAAACAATTTATTTATCAGTTTAAGCCAATATATATTATAACTTTTTCGGTTTTCATCAGACTTTTGTTGGCTGTGCGAACGGACAAACTTTCCGGCAACAAAAGTCCGATGGAGCAAAGTCCGATCGTGTGTACAGAAAACCATCGTACTTTTGTACAAAGTACAAACACGCATGCTCAGAACCAATGCAAAAGATCAGACAACAATGTTGTCTGATCTTTCAGAAGTTGACCAAAGGTGGCACTGGAGTATTTGAATGTCCTCTTTTGAAGTGTCGTCAGTACGTTGAAACGTCAATACGTTTGTGTTTGTTGCCTAAAAAGTCAGATCGTGTGTATGCAATACAAACTTGCGGCCAACGCCCTTTTGTACAAATATCCACGGGAAAGTTTGTACAAAGTCTGATCGTGTGTATGAGGCTTAACACTACACTCCCCTCAAACTGACATTGCTGTTGTCCAAAGGTGACTCTGCTGCTCTTTCATCCAGAGTGTAGGCACGCTGATTACAGTAAGGGCTAGTTTACACTTGCTTCAAAACAAGGCTTCGGACAGGCTTTGCTAAAGCTCTCTGAACGCCAGTCAAAGCTCCTGTCACTAAATAAAATGGTTAGCTTACAGTCCTGTTTACACCTTGCTTTTGCTTGGTGCTTTGATGAGGCTTTGGTGAGGCTTCAAGCAAGCTTTGCCATAGACTTCTATGGAGGCTTTGAAGCACCACTGGAGTTACATAAGGTATAATTTTTGAAGCAAAAGCAGGTGTAAACAGGACTGTAAGCTAACCATTTTATTTAGTGACAGGAGCTTTGACTGGCGTTCAGAGTGCTTTAACAAAGCGTGTGCTCTGTAATCAATGCAATTTTTTAGCACTGATCGCTGTAATAATGCCAGTGGTCCCAAAAATGTGTCAAAATTGTCCCATGTGTCCGCCATAATGTCACGATAAAAATCGCTGATCGCCGCCATACTAGTAAAATATTATTAGTAAAATTATCAATAAAAATGCCATAACATATCCCCTATTTTGTAGACGCTATAACTTTTTCGCAAACCAATCAATAAACGCTTATTGCGAAATTTTTATTTTTTTATTTTTTTTACAAAAAATATGTAGAAGAATACGTATCGGCCTAAACTGAGGGAAAAAAAAGTTTTTTCCAATATATTTTGGGGGATACTTATTGCAGCAAAAAGTAAAAAATATTGCGTTTTTTATTTCAAAATTTTCGCTATTCTTTTGTTTATAGCGCAGAAAAATAAAAACGCAGAGGTGATTAAATACCACCAAAAGAAAGCTCTATTTGTGGAAAAAAAGCCCGTAAATTTTGTTTGGGAGCCAAGTCGCACGGCTGCGCAATTGTCAGTTAAAGCGACACAGTGCCGAATCGCATAAAGTGCTCTGGTCAGGAAGGGGGTAAAATCTTCCGGGGCTGAAGTGGTTAAAAATTCCTGGTTTTAATTTTTTTTTGCTACTAGATCTTAACAAGTGAAGAATATGATGTTATTTTAGTGTGTATGCTTGGTACTCTAAAAGTTGTCATACTTGGATCACAGTGCTCAGACACTTCCCTTGCACAGTACTACTATCATCAACGCTTCTCATGTAGCCTGACTGCATAACAAAAATAAGGAGCTTCAATTCTAAGTCTCCGTTCACACATATTGCTTGACAATGCATGACAAGATGAATCCCATTATTGTGTATGGCACCACACCTATATAACGCTTGTCCTTGTGATTTGGGGGAAAAGTGTGACGTGATTTTTTTAGCCTCACAGACTTCAGAGGGTATGCATAGAAAATGAGAGCGGAGAAGTTTAACTTTATATGAACCGGACCTGGCTAAAACATCGCCACATTTTTCCAGATTATTTAGAAAAGCTGAAATGTCTTGATTGCATTTACCCCTTTGCTATGAACTCTTAAATCAGGTCTACCGCAACCAGTTACCTTTTATAAAAGTCACATAATTAGTTTGAGGGGGTCTACCAATGTGCAATTAGTGCCATATGATCTCAAAATAAATACACCTGTTTCTGGAAAACCTCAGTTTGTTACAGGATACAATTTGTCTAAACAAACAGCATCAGGAAGACCAAGAAGCTATCAAAACAAGTCTGAGTTCTAATGAAGCCCCAATCAGGATTGTGTTCAAAGGTCCAAAAATGTGATGAGTCCCGAGAGTACAATTAAATTCATAATTTAAAAAATTACTTGAAAATGGCAAAATCCTGGAAAAGAATTAAGCAAATAAGAAGGGAATTAAAGCAGCAACCCAAGGGCCAGTGGTAACTGTAGAGCTCTACAAATGAGATGGGAGAACCTGGGCAAATATATACTGGATGTATATATCGGGAAAAGTAATGAAAATGAAACCTAAATGCTGTATAAACTTTGCCAAAATGTATGAGAGAGACCAGCATTTCTCAACCTGTCTCAACACAGAGGGACCCCTGAAATAACTTTCCAGTCTCAGGGGATCCCTGCTAAAAATTACTATCTACATCGCATGATACATTAGTGTGTTAGTCAATGGGAAGAATGCGCCTTACACTTGTGGTCATTGGGAAGTATTACCCCTAAAAAGATCATTGGTGTCAGTGGGAACTTATCCGAGAGGCAGAAATTGCTCAAGGAACCCCTAGCAACCCCTGGAGGAACCTTAGTTGGGAAACCTTGTGGTAGACACTGTGAAAGAAGATTCTCTGGTTTGATGATGTTGAATCTTCGCTTAAAATGCATTATGTGATGAAAAGCCAACACTGCTCATAATCCTAAAGTGAAGACAATTTCTATGGTGAAAGTTGGTGGTAGTACCATCATGTTGTGTGGAGGCTTTTTTTTCAGCAGGGACTAGAAAACATTCAGAGGACTGGGACAGGAGCTTGGCCCTAAAGTCATAGCCAGCAGTACACTGATATGGTTTGAAACAAACCACCTGAGTGTTTTAGAATAACCCAGAATTTACAAAACGTTATATGGGGAGTGACAGTTCTGTGGAAGGAGAGACACCTTGCTAATAAAGTGGGCAGATGGGCATAGTCAGACTTATTCTTATTCAAGTTGACTGGAAGTCCACAACAGCTCTAACTTCCTGTATCACTGGTGTGCTCTGCCCACATAGTTGCATAATTAATTTGCAGATATCTGTGAATGAATAAACCATAAGTCACGTCTAACCGCGGCAGACACGTGTCATTTTCAATGGACTACAAGTGCGGGTAATCCACTGATGGTTCCTCCAGGTTTCTAAGTGAAACCCGTACAGAGGTAAGGGCAGAAAGCTGGAGGAATGATGTTCAGGGGTCTGACATTGCACCCATGATCCATTGATCCTAGGTTGCAATGCTTTGCAGGCTCCTGTGGAGAAAAACAATTTAAATAGAGCTAGCTCTCTAAATGAATACAATCTCATTCATTCGTTGCCCTTCCTCCATTTTTTAAAATGAAAATGCGAATAAGCCCAATAAATCCTATACCCTTCTTTTAATTTTTTTGCTCTTATTTCTATCTAATGCATTCTATGCGTTAAGGTGAAAAACCTTCTCTAGTGCAGCAGCCCCCCTTTTACTTACCTGAACCCGATCTTTCCAGCAATGGGGACGAGCAAAGCGGCTCCAGCCGCTGTCTCGGGTCCTCATTGGATAGATTGATAACAGCAGGAGCCATTGGCTCCCACTGCTGTCAATCAAATCCAGTGACATGGGTGCCAGTGGGCGGGGCTGAGTCCTGCTGTGTGTGTGTCGATGGACGCAGCAGCAGGATTTAGGAGCGCGCCCACACGAGTACCCACCATGGAATGCGGCTCTCTGTGGGGGCACTCAATGTGGGAGGAGACAGGATGGCCACTGGGGGAACCCCAGAAGAGGTCGATCGGGTAGCCATACTACAGCTTCTATGCATGGAAGACAGATGGATAAATGAAAGGTGCACCCTCTCCATTTATAGATCACTTTTCATTCATAGAATCTGTAGTGTGGAGGCGCTGGGCAAGAACGGACAGGTATAGTGAGAAACTGTTGATTTAATGCAAATGACAGCTCAGAACCGAAAGATTATGATGGGATGGGCGGCCACGATGAAGAAGATTTCAATGAAACTAAAAGCCATCAGCACAAGGGACAAAGTTCAGTAATAGTAAATCATGTCCCTTGTTCTGATTTTTTTTTATTTTTTGGACTAAATGTAAGGCTGTAGGAACAGGAAAGTATGCCTACATTGGGCACAAAAACAATAAAGCTGGGCAGTTGATCGGTCTGGGGAGTTTTCATTTGTGCTGCAACATGTAGATGGATGGTCTAGCTTTGATGTTCACAGCATGAATTCATTTAATCTTTCCTGTTTTGAGTGAGCAGTGGAGGCTGGTGGTAGTGAAATGGAATGTTTTTTGGCGCAGGAAGGGCTCCCCAGTCATCTGGGACCTGTCACGTGTCCCAGATGACTGTGCGGCTCGCGCATGCACAGTGGGTGCACGGCCGAGTGCCCACAGTTGCAATGCCGGCGCCGCTGAGCGGATCGTGGGGCTAGCGGAGCCTCGACAACCCCCCCCCCCCCCGCATTGCTGGACCCTGGGACAGGTAATAAGTCAGCAGCTGCAGTATTTGTTTTTTTTAAGGGATACACCTCTTTAACAAGTCAAGAATATGATGTTGTTTTTCATGCTTACTTTAGTGTGTATGCTTGGTACTCTAAAAGTTGTTATACTTGGATCACAGTGCTCAGACACTTCCCTTGCACAGTACTACTATCATCAACGCTTCTCATGTAGCCTGACTGCATAACAAAAAGCTGAAGAAAAAAAAATTAGGAGCTTCAATTCTAAGTCTCCGTTCACACCTGTGTGATATGTTGCTTGACAATACATGACAAGATGAATCCCATTATTGTGTATGGCACCACACCTATATAACGCTTGTCCTTGTGATTTGGGGGAAAAGTGTGATGTGATTTTTTTTTTTTTTTTTTTTTTTTTTAGCCTCACAGACTTTAGAGGGTGTGCATAGAAAATGAGAGCGGAGAAGATTAACTTTATATGAACCGGACCTGGCCTAAAACATCGCCACATTTTTCCAGATTATTTAGAAAAGCTTAAATGTCTTGATTGCATTTACCCCTTTGCTATGAACTCTTAAATCAGGTCTACCGCAACCAGTTACCTTTTATAAAAGTCACATAATTAGTTTGAGGGGGTCTACCAATGTGCAATTAGTGTCATATGATCTCAAAATAAATACACCTGTTTCTGGAAAACCTCAGTTTGTTACAGGATACAATTTGTCTAAACAAACAGCATCAGGAAGACCAAGAAGCTATCAAAACAAGTCTGAGTTCTAATGAAGCCCCAATCAGGATTGTGTTCAAAGGTCCAAAAATGTGATGAGTCCCGAGAGTACAATTAAATTCATAATTTAAAAAATTACTTGAAAATGGCAAAAGGCAATCCTGGAAAAGAATTAAGCAAATAAGAAGGGAATTAAAGCAGCAACCCAAGGGCCAGTGGTAACTGTAAAGATATACAAATGAGATGGGAGAACCTGGGCAAATATATACTGGATTTATATATCGGGAAAAGTAATGAAAATAAAACATAAGGGTGCTTTCACACTGGGGCGTTTTTCAGGAGCTACAGCGATAAAAATAGCGCCTTTGTAGCTCCTGAAAAAAGCTGGTCCTTTCCCACTGGAGCGGTGAAGGAGCGGTGTAGTCACTGCTCCTATACCGCTCCTACCCATTGAAATCAGTGGGACACCGCGGCGCTTTGCGGGGGGTTTTAACCCTTTTTTTGTCCGCTAGCGGGGATCAAAACCACCCCGCTAGCGGCCGCATATCGCGGCTAAAACTACGGTAAAGCAGCGATAAATATATCGCTGCTTTACCGTCGCTGCCCGCACTGCCCCAGTGTGAAGCCGGCCTAAATGCTGTATAAACTTTGCCAAAATGTATGAGAGAGACCAACCTGTCTCAACACAGAGGGACCCCTGAAATAACTTTCCAGTCTCAGGGAATCCCTGCTAAAAATGACTATCTACATCTCATAATACATTAGTGTGTTAGTCAATGGGAAGAATGCGCCTTACACTTGTGGTCATTGGGAAGTATTACCCCTAAAAAGATCATTGGTGTCAATGGGAACTTATCTGAGAGGCAGAAATTGCTCAAGGAACCCCTAGCAATCTCTGGAGGAACCTTAGTTGGAAAACCTTGTGGTAGACACTATGAAAGAAGATTCTCTGGTTTGTTGACGTTGAATCTTCGCTTAAAATGCATTATGTGATGAAAAGCCAACACTGCTCATAATACTATGACGACAATTTCTATGGTGAAAGTTGGTGGTAGTACCATCATGTTGTGTGGAGGCTTTTTTAGCAGGGACTAGAAAACATTCAGGATTTTTTGAGTTTGCAAGAGGACTGGGATAGGAGCTTGGCCCTAAAGTCATAGCCAGAAGTACACTGATATGGTTTCAAACAAACCACCCGAGTGTTTTAGAATAACCCAGAATTTACAAAATGTTATATGGGGAGTGACAGTTCTGTGGAAGGAGAGACACCTTACTAATAAAGTGGGCAGATGGGCATAGTCAGACTTATTCAAGATGACTGGAAGTCCACAACAGCTCTAACTTCCTGTATCACTGGTGTGCTCTGCCCATATAGCTGCATCATTAATTTGCAGATATCTGTGAATGAATAAACCATAAGTCGCGTCTGTAACCGCGGCAGACACACGTGTCATTCTCAATGGACTACAAGTGCGGGTAATCCACTAATGCTTCCTCCAGGTTTCTAACTGAAACCCGTACAGAGGTAAGGGCGGAAAGTTGGGGGAAGGGTGTTCAGGGGCCTGACATTGCACCCATGATCCATTGATCCTAGGTTGCAATGCTTTGCAGGCTCCTGTGGAGAAAAACAATTAAATAGAGCTAGCTCTCTAAATGAATACAATCTCATTCATTCGTTGCCCTTCCTCCATTTTTTAAAATGAAAATGCGAATAAGCCCAATAAATCATATACCCTTCTTTTTAATTTTTTTTGCTCTTATTTCTATCTAATGCATTCTATGCGTTAAGGTGAAAAACCTTCTCTAGTGCAGCAGCCCCCCTTTTACTTACCTGAACCCGATCTTTCCAGCAATGGGGATGAGCAAAGCTGCTCCAGCCGCTGTCTCGGGTCCTCATTGGATAGATTGATAACAGCAGGAGCCATTGGCTCCCACTGCTGTCAATCAAATCCAGTGACATGGGAGCCAGTGGGCGGGGGCTGAGTCCTGCTGTGTGTGTCAATGGACACAGCAGCAGGACTCAGGAGCGCGCCCACACGAGAGCCCCCCCCCCCATGGAATGCGGCTCTCTGTGGGGCACTCAATGTGGGGAGGAGACAGGATGGCCACTGGGGGACCCCAGAAGAGGTCGATCGGGTAGCCATACTACAGCTTCTATGCATGGAAGACAGATGGCTAAATGAAAGGTGCACCCTCTCCATTCATCGATCACTTTTCATTCATAGAATCTGTAGTGTGGAGGCGCTGGGCAAGAACGGACAGGTATAGTGGGAAACTGTTGATTATTGTAAATGACAACTCAGAACCGAAAGATTATGATGGGAAGGGCAGCCATGACGAAGAAGATTTCAATTAAACTAAAAGCCATCAGCACAAGGGACAAAGTTCAGTAATAGTAAATCATGTCCCTTGTTCTGATTTTTTTTTTTTTTGACTAAACGTAAGGCTGTAGGAACAGGAAAGTATGCCTACATTGGGCACAAAAACATTAAAGCTGGGCAGTTTTCATTTGTGCTGCAACATGTAGATGGATGGTCTAACTTTGATGTTCGCAGCATGAATTAATTTAATCTTTCCTGTTTTGAGTGAGCAGTGGAGGCTGGTGGTAGTGAACTGGAATGTTTTTTGGCATGCATTCAGGACAAAGCATAGGTACACTTAACCTCTAACTCAGGGGTCTCAAACTGGCGGCATTGCAAGGATGACAGTTACAAGCATGACTCCCACAGGCAAACAGCTGGAGGGCCACCAGTTTGAGACCTCTGGTCTAACTGAACCACATTCCAGTATTTCCTTTGTTGTAGCTGCTCTGTTTTGGTTTTTCAAAGCAGGAGAAGCTGCCCTGGGTAGGATCCAAGTCACTCAAGATAAAGCTTACACAGAGCTATGAATTCTGTGACAGTCCTGGTGCTTGGCAATTGGCCACATGCTGTCACATGGAGTGAGTCACGACTCGCATGTCCTCCATACGCAGAAGTACTGGGTATTTTTTTTTTTCCCCTGCCATCAACTGAATTGAGTATTGATCGAGCAAAGAAAGGGCGAGTATATGCTGCTGGGGAGGTTAAAGAGAACCCGTTGCTTTGCCCTGCTCTTCGTTTACGGCCAGGTTGAATTTTCTAGGTGTATGACAGGTTTACTTTAAGGTTATCATGACAGAAGTTTCCTGGGAAATTTCTTAACCAAGCTGCATATTCTTCCAAATTCCCTGTAGAATCGCTAAACGCATTAATTATCACTCTCCCAAAACCTGAAAAAGATCCGACTGCCCCACAAAACTTCCGGCCAATCTCCTTACTTAACCTTGATTTAAAAATATACGCCAAAACTATTGCTAGACGCTTAATGAAGATTATGCCAGACCTGATTCACAAAGACCAAACAGGATTTATTAAAGGGAGGCAAGCATCCGACGCGACGCGTCGCATGATTGACTTAATCCATTGCGTAAATTCCAGTGGAACACCTTCTCTGCTTCTTTCTTTAGATGCAGAGAAGGCATTTGATCGGGTGCACTGGACCTATCTACAGAAAGTTCTCATGAAATTTGGGTTTAAAGACAATATTTATAATGCTATCATGGCACTATATACTTGCCCAGCTGCTCAAGTTTTTTCGGCTAATATGATATTTCGAACGGTACCCGTCAGGGTTGCCCATTGTCGCCCTTAATTTTTGATCTAACTATAGAACCTTTAGCTGAGCACATACGCACGAACTCGAACATCTCAGGCATAACTGTTGGCAACACTACTCATAAGATTAGTCTTTTTGCTGATGATGTGATTTTAATATTATCAAATCCTACCTCCTCCTTAGCAGCAGCCCGAGACGTTTTAGATTGGTTTGGACGAATATCATTTTACAAACTAAATGTCACCAAATCACAAATACTAGATCTCAAATTGAATTCCACCACTAAATTACTATTACAAGCCCAATACCCCTTCACATGGTCTGAACACAGCATTTCTTACCTAGGTATTCAACTCACTAGAACTACTAAACTTTTCATCAAACTTCAAGCCTCTCTTAGATAAATTACGTACTGAATCTCAGAAATTAGCTAAAATGGAACTGTCATGGTCTGGCAGATTAGCGGCGTTCAAGATGATGCATTTACCTCAAATTTTATACCTGTTTAGGACCATTCCTATTCCTATTCCTAAATATTACTTTAAGTCACTTCAAACGATACTCAACCGATGTATTTGGCACGGTACAAAACCTAGATGCGCTCATTCTATACTTAGGATACACAAATTAGCGGGAGGATCAGGTTCAATAGATTTTACAGATTATCACACTGCAGCGATCATAGCTCAAGCAACTGAGTGGTTTCAGCAAGATCCGAATAAAAACTGGTGCAATATAGAACTTTCCTTACTATTTCGTCCTAGTTTAAAAAATTGGTTGTTGAGCACTCCATTAGACGCTAAAATACCAAAAGCGATTCCCCCTACCATGATAGCCACGGTCAGAGCATGGAAAATTCTAACCCAAACTATCCATCAAGAACCCACTACTACACAGATACCGATACCTATAGAAGTCTTAAACCACATCTCACCTGAATTATCTACATCCCATTGGTCTAACCGAAAAATCTCATTCATAAATCAACTATTTCATGACTCAAACCCAAAATCCTTTTCAACCCTCCAAAATGAATTTCACTTGCCTGAATCAGACTTTATTGCATATTCCAAACTTCTGAAATGCCTTAACAAAATCAAACCTCTCTTATATACAGTTTCTTCAGTAATATGGAAATACCTGCACTTTGAATTTCCTAAACAGAAGGGTATTTCACTTGTATACAACACCCTGAACCAAAAGCGTGTATTTACTAAATCCACACCACATACACACTGGGAAAATGATCTAGCAACGACTTATACAGAATCACAATGGGAACAAGCTTCACGAAGTGTATACAAATCTACGAAAAGCTCTGCGTTGTGGGAACTCACACAAAAATTGTCCCTTAGATGGTATTTGACGCTTGGCAACATTCTATCCCACATTATCTAATAAGTGCTGGAGATGTAATTCCAACATAGGAAGCATATTCCACATATTTTGGGAATGTACCCTCATACAGGAATACTGGAAAACCGTTTTTCTTCTCTTAAAAGATATATCCCAGATAGATATACCAATGTCTCCGGGTCTAGTTATCCTGAATTTATCCATTGAAGACATACCCTTTTCATTTCGTCATGTGACGACACATATCCTATTGGCAGCTAGGTTAACTATAACCAGATTATGGAAGTCAGATACAACTCCCTCTATCACTCACCTCTTAGATACCGTAAACCTACATTATAGTTATGAATTAATGATGGCATCCAGTGAGGGTAAATTACCCAAGGAAAAAACCAGGTGGGCATCATGGGAACAATGGTCGACTATTACTAACTTTTTGTAACACTCATATCTAACAGATTGATATACACTTTTGACTCTGGGTTCTAGAGTATGGACACAGGTTCCTGGATAAGTTCTATTATTGTGGCAACGTTCTCCTCTTAGACACAGTGTAGTCCCCATGGGGATGTCTAGAGGACATATACTTCTATTTGATCTTATGTTACTATATTGATCTTATATTTCTATATTGAATGTATTGCGTTTTGTAGCATTTTAATAACGGCATACAATGTGTAATTTGCATCTTTACTGTATGTTATGAAATTCAATAAAAACTGATTGAAAAGTAGAAAATAAAGGAAGGTCACTCCACCATACTCTGTAAATGGCTTGAAATTAAAGAGAGTGCTTCTCCCCACAGATACTGTTGCTGGGATAAGTGCCAGAATTTCTATTATTGACAAGTCCACATTAAGTGGGATTTTGATATTCTGTTCAGTTTCGTGTTATCCTGGTCATGCTGTTTATTACTGCCAAGGAAAGCCGAAAGCTGCATGCAGCCTGAGCAGGTGTTATAAAGCAATATCAGACTTACCGAGTAAAAATCATTCTGGACCACGCTTGCAAATATTTACTGGCTTTTGTTGTGTTTTCTAAAAAGTTTTTTCATGTGCCGTTTGCTGAATTGACTTTCTTAAGCAGTTTTATATTATCTCTTAGATCCGTGTATTGGGCAGATGTGCTGCACATTCAGTGACAAGCTGTGCTGTCCTACCAACTAGTTTTACTGGTGTCAACACATCTCAGAATGTTTATCTTGCTTAGTATACCACTACAACATACTATATGATTTAAAATGTATTCAGCTGGAGTGAAGACACATCAAAACACATTTGACGAGATTTCCAGCCTGTTTTACAGAATTTAAAATTGCTAAAACGCTCTTTGTTTTATCATCTACTAGGTATCTGCTATCATATTTATTGGGGCTGGGAGTACTGTGTAGTGTTCCTTGATGAGGTATAAAATTCTGTGTGTGTGCTTGTTTTCTGGTACATTATGTATTGGAGATGCTTTTAGGTAAGTTACAATTGTAATTTTGGGTATGGTGAGCTATATACCGTATTTATCGGCATATAACATGCACCTTCATTTTAAGAGGCAAGTTTCAGGAAAAAAAACTTACATTTTAAATAAAGAACTTTGAAGAAAAATAAGGGTCAGTGCCCATCATTGCAGGCTGATTAGTGCCTATCTGCAGCCTTGTCATTGCCCATTATTGCAGCCTGAGTGCCCCTCTGTAACCTCTCTATTGCCCATCAATGCAGCCTGATTAGTGCCCATCAGCGCAGCCTCACCATTGCCAGATTTAGCGCTGCAACTAATGATTATTTTAATAATCAATTAGTTGGCCAATTATTGTTTTGATTAATCGGATAAAATCATTAAAAAAAATGTAATATGCAATTTTTTATTTAACCCCTTCCGACCGCCTCCTGTAGATATATATGTCTACAGAATGGCGCGGCTAGGCAAAGGCACTTATATATAAAAGTCCCCTTTAATTGCCTAGCCGCGGGGTTGCGCGTGCGCCGCCGGCGGCGCGCTCAGGACCCGGTCTGGAGCTCCGTGACCACGGCCGCGGGACCAGCGGACCCGATCCCCGCTGGTGTCTCGCGATCGGGTCACAGAGCTGAAGAACGGGGAGAGGTCGGGGAGATACTCTCCCCGCGCTTCCTACACTGCCTGTCATTGATCGGCTGTTCCCTGTCATCGGGAAAGCCGATCAATGACTTCAGACGTACAGCCACGCCCCCCTACTGTAAAAAAAAAAACACAACACGTCACACTAAATCCTCCCCGCCCCCTAGTGGTTAACTCCTTCACTGCCACTGTCATTTACATAGGAATCGGTGCATTTAAATAGCACTGATTTCTATATAAATGACAATGGTCCCAAAAATGTCCGATGTGTCCGCCATAATGTCGCAGTCACAAAAAAAATCGCTGATCGCCGACATTACTAGTAAAAAAATATTAATAAAAATGCTATAAAACTATCCCCTATTTTGTAAACGCTATAACTTTTGCGCAAACAAATCAATAATCGCTAATTGCGTGTTTTTTTTTTTTTTTTTTTTTGTTATACCAAAAATATGTAGAAGAATACGTATCGGCCTAAACTGAGGAAAAAAAAAATGTTTTTTTATATATTTTTTGGGGATATTTATTATAGCAAAAAATAGAGCGCCAATTTTGAAAAAAATGCAATATTTTGGTTTATAGCGCAAAAAATAAAAACCGCAGGGGCGATCATATACCACCAAAAGAAAGCTCTATTTGTGGGAAAAGGACGCCAATTTTGTTTGGGAGCCACGTCGCACGACTGCGCAATTGTCAGTTAAAGCGACGCAGTGCCGAATCGCAAAAAGGGGCCTGGTTCTTTGGCTGCAAATTGGTCCGGGGCTGAAGTGGTTAAAGTAATAATAAAAATTATGGGGCGCCATTCCTCCCGGGAACACCAATGATGGGGCGCCATTCCTCCCGGGAATACTTAGGATCATGGGGCACTTGTCAAAGAAATTTATGTACTGTACTACTACTGACTGAGTATTCTGTATAGCCATAACCATTTGCTGCTACCTTATCACTTCACAGTGTGCAGCTCACCTCTCTCTGTGTATTCCCTCGAGGCAGTACTGGGCTTGGCTGAGAATAGCAGGGGCAGAGCTGACGTCAGCGAGGAGGAGATTTTGCAGATGTGCGGTGCGGACGTGCCTGGTGACATACAGCGGTGCCGCCACCTTGTACACAGAAGGATTCTAATGGACTGGAGGAAGGTGCGGACAAACTAATCCATAATGAAAATCGGTTTTCATTATCGATAATATCGTTTTAATTGCTGCAGCCCTAGCCAGATTACACAGATGGACCTCCTGTGTACTCGGTGCTCAGTCACACAAAGTCACACCTCCTGGACGGCTCATAAGATGGACAGAAAACCGGTCCAATGCCGGGACATATGATGTCTATCCTATGAGCCATCCAGGAGGCAGGACTGTGTGTGACTGAGCGCCGAGTAAACAGGAGATCCCAGCTATGTGTAATACGGCAGCGCTCGCTGCCCCCCCCCCCCTCCCCTCCGAGGCAGCCAGATAAATATCAGCATATAACACGTATGTACAGCTCTTTAAAGTTTTTAGAAATGAAATGCATCAGAAGAATGTGTTTTACAAAGTATTTGTACACATTTTTAATGTGTTTAACCACATAATATATTTATTCTTAGTGTAGCGCACTACTCCCTTGGGAGCTGCAAAGTTGTTCATTACCTTTATGTCAATAGCCCTTGTTCTTCCTTCCCATGCAACCTTCAGAAACACCAGACAGTCTTTATATTCTGTAAAGCTTTTATTCTTGAACTTGTGTTGGTGAAACAGGTAGATAGAAGATATGAGATACCTCCTATTGATTCTGGTTCCTGTCTCTGATCCTGCGTACTCTCCTTTTGTAAACTGACCAGCATCACTCTGAATAATACTGTGGGTGTAAATTCCAAAGTCCCAGGCCTCACCGCCTAGTTCCTTGACTCTTGCAATCAGCCCATGTCAGTTCTGTAAAGTGTCCCTTTCTAGGTCCTTGAACACATAGCAAGTTTATGGATAAGCACCACAGGGTTGCACTCCCTTTGCTCACTCCCAATCGACAGTCCATTCTTCCCATGGAAGGTCAATTCCCAGTTTCCTATGTCCGCTTTACTCCTACTTCCTCCTCCACATGGTCCGGCGCATCCCAGACTGGGACGCCCGTTTTCTCCTCTGGTCTACATGGTGACGTCTGCTCCCTCTATACAGCACTGGGGTCTCTGAACCCCCAGGCCTTCAAGCCTGCTCCTGCTGCACTCTCTACATCTTGAATTCTCTCCGCCTCCCCTGAAGCATGTGACCCCCCCCAGCTTATATGCGAGTCCTGCCCCTGCCAATACAATTTAATGATTGGTCCAGAGCTCTCCACATAAGCTGCCTGCTACTCAGGTCCCAAATCCTGCCTCCCTTCCAGAACATTTCTACTGGAAGGATGAGGGGACTTCCTTGAGCCAGAGTGTAGGTGGCCACACCCCCGCTATTTTAACACTCCCACCTCCCAAATAAACAACCAGGCCTAGAAAAAGTGCAAGACCCTGGCTAAATGTTCCTATCACTATTTACAGAAAAACACTAAGCACCCACCTAAATGGGGTGGGTGCTACATTAGAAAAAAACTTTCAACCTAATTTTTCTGTAGACATTTGTCAGCTACATTACAAGTGCATTTATTTTATTTTCCTTGATATGCTTCCCTAGCTTTTCTAAGTAGTTGTTGCTCAATGTGATCACATACGTTAACCACGCTAAATGAAGTCTGTAAAAGGCTTACTGCAAAGCAATGTATTTACCACTTGAGTACTAGCTTGTATACACTTTGTTAAAGTGTCATATACCACCTCAAAACCGGACACTTTTACTCGCTTTCTGCCCAGGCCAATTTTCAGCTTTCAGTGCTGTCACACTTTGACTATTGAGCGGTCATGCAACGCTGTACCCATATGAATTTTTTTATAATTTTTTTTTTTTTTTTTTTCCACACAAATAGTTTTCCTTTGGTAGTATTTAATCGCCACTAGGTTTTGTGTGTGTGTGTGTGTGTGTGTATATGTATGTATGTGTTGTGTGCGTGTTTTAGGGGTGCACCGAATGGAAAAATTTGATACCGAAAATGCAGGATGCCGGAGATGACAGTTTTTAAAAAAATATTTGTATTTTTATATATAGTTGTATTATATTCCACTTTTTAATTAATATCATCAATTTAAATTAGTATGACTTTATGGTTGGCCATTATTGGCACCTTTTAGTGCAAGAAAAGATTAAAAAAAATGCAGTCTCTAACCATCTCCTGTATCATGTCCTCGGTCTCTAACCATCTCCTGTATCATGTCCTCTGTCTCTAACCATCTCTTGTATCATGTCTGCAATCTCTTACCTAAACTTAAACACATTACCTGTCAGATGCAGCCTCGCTGGTGCCCATCAGTCATTCAGGTTAAAGAAAGACACAAGTCCATCTAGTTCAACCAAAAAAATAAATAAATCATACAATCCTTCACCCACAGTTAATCCAGAGGAAGGCGAATAACTCCAGCAAAGCATGATCCAATTTACTACAGCAGGGGAAAAAATTCCTTCCTGTTTTCCCGAGAGGCAATCGGATTTTCCCTGGATCAACTTTACCTATAAATGTTAGTACCCAGCTATACATGACAGAAATGGTACTTTTAATCCCAGACCCTATATCATTTATAAAGATATTAAAATGTAAGGGTCCCAAAACTGAACCTCGGGGTACACCACTGATAACCTTAGACCATTCAGAGTAAGAATCATTAACCACTACACTCTGAATTTTAGACAGTTTTCTATCCATTTACAAACTGATATTTCCAAGCCTGTAGACTTTACCTTGCACATTAGCTGTGTGGGGGGGAACTGTGTCAAATTTACTTACCACCTCAAAAAGAAATCAGGTTTGTTTGACAACTTCTGTCTTTCATGAATCCATATGGTTTGTTGCTTAAAATATTTTTTTCCAGCAAGAACTTGTCTATGTGGTCTTTTATTAAACTCTCTAGTATCTTCCCGACTATAGAAGTTAGACTAACAGGTCTATAGTTACTTGGTAAAGACTTTGATCCCTTTTTAAATATGGGTACCACATTGGCCCTGGGCCAATCCAGTGGTACCATTCCAGTCATTGAGTCCCTCAAAATTAGAAACAATGGCTTTTGAAATGACAGAGCTCAATTCTTTTAGGATCCCTGGGTGGATGCAATCTGGTCCAGGTGCTTTATCCACCTTTATTCTGTGTAAATATTTCTGGACCATATCACTTTTGAGCCATTGTGGATCATTTGGGGCTGTGCCAATACCACCCCCATTATGGACATGAGCCCCCCCGTGCTCCTTTGTATACATAGAGCTGAAGATTTAATAAATTAGCCTTCTCTTTGTCCCCAGTCACCCACTCTAGATTATTTTGTAAAGGGCTTACATCCTCAGACTTGACCTTTTTACTATTAATATATTTGAAGATTTTTTGTGTGTTTGTCCTACTATCTTTTGCAATCTGTCGTTCGTTTTGAATTTTTGCATCCTTGATTGCCTTTTTACATATTCTGTTGTATTCTTTGTAGCATTTAAACGATGATAGTGTTCCTTCATTTTTATATTTTTTAAAAGTTATTTTCTTATTATTTATCCATTTTAACGTTGGCCGTGAGCCACATAGGTTTTATTTTTAGCCTCTTAAACTTATTGCCCATGTGAATATACTTTGCAGTGAGTTCGCATACAGTCTTTTTGAAGAATTCCCATTTCTGTTCTGTGCCCATTGATGCCAAAATTCCCTCTCAGTCTAGATCCTGGAGAGTAGCCCTCATCCTTGGAAAATTTGCGCTCTCACTGGAAAGATAAAAACACTATACTTTGTTTGTTGCTTACAGCTAACCTTAAATTAAATTATGTTATGGGTATATGAATATTGCTAATAAGCTCTGCATGGTTTGAGATTACCAGGTCCAGCATAGCGCGATTCCTAGTCAGGGCCTCAATAAACTGGACCAAAAAATTGTAATAGGATTTATTAATTTCTGCCCTTTTAACTGGCCCAGCAGTGCCATTACTTCAGTAAATTTTTGGGTAGTTAAAATCCCCCATTATTATCACTGTCCCAGCCTTTGCAGCCCTCTCCATCTGTTCAAGGAGCTGAGTCTCTACCTCCTCATTAACACTGGGAGGTCTATAACAAACTCCAATGATAACCTTTTGTAGTACGCACACCAATAAAGTTTCAGACTCATCACACTCTCCATCAACTAGGTCCACTTTCACACTCACTTTTGAGATCACTTCTCACATAAAGACAGACACCACCACCCATCTGTTTTTACCCCATCTTTCCGAAAGAGAGCATAGCCAGGAATATTAATAGCCCAGTCATGAGAAGAATAAAGCCAAGATTCAGCATCTTCTCTTCATGCACCAGAGCTTCCAACTCGCCTATTTTGCTTGGCAGACTTCTGGCATTGATGAACAAACACTTTAATTCATTGTCACATTTTGCAAACGTATGTTGCATATTTTTTATTTTAGTACAAAAAGTACTATTTCCAATGGTTGTTTGTAACCTTCATATCATCTGCCATAGCACTCCTCCCATCTTTCCCCATTCCACCCAACAATAGGGGCTGACCCCTGTCTGCCCCCATTATAATCTAATTCACCCACCCCCTACAATCCTAGTTTAAATACTCATCCAGCCTTCCCATAAACCTCTCTCCCAGCACAGTAGACCCCCTTCCATTTAGGTGCAAACAATCTTTACCATATAGGTTGCACCCCAATGAAGTCAGCCCAGTGCTCTAAAAACCCAAATCCCTCCTCCTTACACCAGGTCTTTAGCCATGCATTCAGCTCTCTAATCTGCCCCTACCTTTCTTGTGTTGCCCATGGCACAGGCAATATTTCAGAGAATATCACCTTTTGAGGTCCTTCCCTTAACCACTTCCATACCGGGCCTATTCTGGCACTCCTCTCCTACTTGTAAAAAATCATAATTTTTTTGCTAGAAAATTACTCGGAACCCCCAAACATTTATTTATATATATATATATATATATATATATATATAATATAATTTATATATATATATAATATATATATATATATTATATATATATATATATATAATATATATATATATATATATATATATATATATATATATATATATATATATATATATATATATATATATATATATATAATATATATATATTATTTTTTTTTTTTTTTTTTTTTTTTTTTAAGCAGACACCCTAGGGAATACAATGGTTGTCATTGCAACTTTTTATCTTGCATGGTATTTGCGCAACAATTTCTTAAACGTGTTTTTTTTTTTTTTTGGAAAGTTTCATGATTTAAAAAATAACAAAACGGTAAAGTTAGCCCAATTTGTTTTATATAATTTGAAAGATAATGTTACGCCGAGTAAATAGATACCTAACATGTCACGCTTTAAAATTGCACACACTCATGGATTGACGCCAAACTTCAGTACTTAAAAATCTCCCCGCATCTGACCTCCAGGCTGGAAGGCATGAGATCGGAAAAAAAATCCACAATCTCATGCTTACCAGCCACGATCGCCACTTTGTTTACATCCGCGGGCTGGACGTGACGTCATAACGTCGTGGCCGGGCCTCCGACGATCATAGAGATGACTGTTGACCATCTGTCAGTGTCATCCGGCGGTGGCCGTTTCTTTCTCCGGGTTCCCGATGGCACAGGAGAGCCCTTAGAAGCACCGGATGGTGGCGGGAGGGGGGTGATGTCCTCTCCCGTCGCCTGTAAGAACGATCTTATGGTGCATAGAATCGCCGGCTGCAAACAATTGCTGGCTGCAACCAACTGTCTAGGCCTACCTGCACTCTCCTCACCACCCCTTCTAGATGGGCTTCTGTGTGCCCCCCCCCCCCCTACTTGCCTGCACTCAATGGGAGACAGTCTTCTCCTGCTATGGGCAAAACTCTGGAATTCACTTCCAAAGAACGTCTGAGAATCATCTTCTCTAAACTCGTTCAATTCAAAAAACTTTTCTTTAGGCAAGCTTTCACATTGTCCCTTTTTTTTTTCCTTTCCTGTTTTATCCTAGTTATGTCTTGTGTCATCTTTGTAAAGCACTTTGAGAAGCTACCTTTTAAAGGCGCTATATAAAATAAAATGTAGTAGTAGTGAAAACGGACAGCCCCCTGTGAAAGGGGTCTAACAGAAAAAGTTGTTTCATTGTCCTTGCTGCGTGGCAGGGCTTTGTATCATTTAGAATTGAATGGACAGCAAAGCCTTTGGCAGGTGGAGCAGTGATCTATGTATTTCTTCTGTGTATTTAGAGGTCTGCGTAAAGTTCATCTTCCAGATTACTCCAGAGTAATCCTGTGTTGCTATTTAACTTCATGTAAAGACACAGATTGAAAACCCTTAACTTGGAAAAAAAAACATTGTAAATGCATGCCACACCGTGAATATTTTTGAGTGCAGAGCAGCCCTGTGCCATGTGGAAATGAGTATGTTCCTGGAGTCCAGGAAAGATAAATGTGAAGCACATGCTCCCAGAAAAACAGATCCGGGTGTTCTGGAAGGCTAAGCTCACAAAGTCTGCAGTAGCTATGCTCCCAGGCAATAGCTGCATAATGAGAAAATGGTGTGTGTGTGTTTCGTGGATTGGGGCTTTATAAGTGCCTAAGCACGTAGCTGCTTTCCACTTACAATCCACAAAATACGCAGATTGGTGTCGCAAGTCAGGGCCATTTTCCAATGGAGTATTAAAGAAAAACTGACTTCACAGTTCATTGAGGACAGTTTTTGTATGGCTTTGTTAGGTTGGAGGATGCTCCCATTACACAAGAAATATTAGATAGGAGACGTGCAAGCTTACAGGGTAAAATTGAGGAGAAATAAGGAAATTAATCAAAATGCAGTTGAGGGCAAGTAAACTGATGTGCATTTGACAGCACAGGATATTTGCACTGGCAGTAAATAGATACTTGGCGGGCACCTGGAAGTTCTACCTTCTGGAAACTACTAAATGTCTCCACTTGCGTGTTTGCTTGTCTTTAATGTGAAGACTGTGGTTTTCGATCCTTTCTACAAGTTCCAGTATATAGAATGAAAAACTTCTCTACAACGGCTTGACTTTAGATGCAAGAAAGATGTGTCTCCTGTGCACTGGTCTACATGGGGATCACAACACTTCCCCAGAGCTTGCTGCTGCTACATTTTTCAAGCTTTAGATAATATATTCCTCCTAGCGAGTTTGGCATACTTCTCATACCAACATAATACAGCTCTAGAAACATACAAAAGGAACGTTTCATCATAGTAATTGGATTTTTTGCCATTCTGGATCTTTGGAGCCTAAATCCAGGAAAATTGAAAACGATCCCTTGCAGTGGGGTATACCTGGTAACCTGCAGTGGTTAAGTGCATTTTCTGTTTAGGAGAGAGAAGGGCCTTTACTTGATCCTCCATTCATCCAGCAGATGGTGCTTCCCTGTGCTTCAATGGTGGACTGGCTCTCAACATCCACATGTCCAATGCAGGGCTATAGACCCTGTACTGGTCTTGTTCATGTCAGAACCGGGACCAGGCTACCAGCGGGGAGGAGTGGAGGATATGGTAAGTAAACCTGCTTTTCTGTATCCCTTGTACCTAAAGGCGTAATTAAACTGTTCCAATATATTTATATAGGTTTAAGGCCCCGTTCACAGCTAGGCATGGGATTGCGGCATAATCACTACAAAAGTAAAATGCAGGTTTAGGTTCCATTATTTTTAATGGCACCTAAAATGTGGTGCAACTTTGCCACAATTGTCGCACGATTTATTGCACGGCAAATCACATCAAACTCCTGTTGATAAACATTTGCCAGATGTGTTCTTTTTATTTTTATTTTTTTGACAGCTCTGAGAAGGTTCTGCACTTGTTACATTAATGAATCGTGATTCTGAGTTTCAGCCATTTCTGTGTTTATTAAAAGTCAGCAGCTGCAGAGTGTAGCTGCTGACTTTTTTCAATAAACGCACACTCACTTGTCCCACGGTCCAGCGATGCGTCCGCCCGAAGCCTTGGATTTCTCCCCCCACCTCTCCCTGGCATCACTAGTGTGGGCTCCCGGCTGTGACAGCTTGCGGCTTCACAGCCAGGTGCACACTGCACACGTGCGAGTCACGATGCATGTCCTGAATGGCCAGGCAATCTTCTAAGACCTGTGACGAGTCTCAGAAGATTGCAGGGAGGGAGGTGGAAAGGAGAACTTCCACTTCAGTCGCCTTGGCCACCCGAGCAGAAATGGGATCCTGGGTACCTGTCTAAACTAGGTAACTAGGTTATTTTTTTTTTTTTTTTTTAATGATTAATCATGTAGCCCTAGGCTTAAGGCATTCCAGGCAAAATGGATATTTTTTAGGGTACTGCTTAGACAAAATTGACAAATGTTTTCCATAAAATAGAAAATATTTACTTTTTGGGTTCAGATCCAGTGTGAAGGCGCCTTTAGGCCTCATGCACACTGGACGTTATAAAAACGCCAGTAGAATTTGCTGTAGAATGAGGTTTTTGCAGTAGCTTTTTTTAGTTGTAGCGTTTACTGTTTTTTTTTTTTATTTATTTTTTTTTTTTAAGAACTATGCTCCCACAAAAGCTTATGGCTCAAAAACTCGGAATAGCCTTGTTTTTCAGCATTTTTAAGCTTTTATCATTTAGAGCGTTGCAGCGTAAAAACTCCTCTTAAAACCCACTAGTTTGGGGGGGGGGGGGTTTTCACAGACAGAAAACACCCCAACGGCTTATGTGTGCATGGACACATAGGATAGCATGCTGGGGAGTTTACTGGCTGCAGAAAAAAACATCTGAAGCCAAAAGCAGCAGCTGTAAAAATGTCCAGTGTGCTGGACGTTACTTTTGAAGCCAGGGACAGCCATTTGCAGAAGGAAGGCAGCATACATGTTTCTCTTCTTTTACGTTTCTTTTCTATTACCCAGGCAATAGTTTTGAATCTCCTTGCTTAGATGTTACTTTTGCTTTTTTGGTTTCTTTCACAGATACTATATACACAGAGAGACTCTTCCGCTGTAATATTCACTTTTCCCCCAACACAAGAACTGTTTCAAGCCAATAAGAACCTTCTATTAACCAGTGTTTCTTGTGCCGTTATTAAAAGAACAGTGCAGGATAAGAAAAAAATAAAATGACATACTCGCCTACTGTGTGTATTTGCAGATCTGATGCTGCAGCTCCCCCCTGCCACCTCCTCTACACTGATAATTGAACAATCAAAGACCACTGATCGCTCAGTTCTCAGCTCCACTCTGAGCACAGGGCAGTGACTGTCAGTCACCAGCTCTCTGCCCCTCCAGCACTCACTGGCGAACCAGACTGTGGAGGGGACAGGAGTGGCTGGCCCAGGTTCTCAGTGGCGCGTTGAGAGGCTGAGCCAGCCATTGTTCAGACATCTGGACTCGCCCCTTCATTATTTCTGGGATTCCTGCAAAGCCTGGTTCGGCTCCAACGTTAGCCAGCAGCAGGCTTTGGCCCGCTGTTGGCTGAATATGGGTCTCAAGTGTGCAGAACGAAGTGTGGCATTTCAGGCAGAACAGTAGTACAGATAATTCAACATGGACATACCCTCTCCTTCATTGTCCTCTTGTGAGAAAAGCTCTTTCACTGATTACACTGCTTTTAAACTGGACTGTGAATGGGGGAGAGTCGGATCGTTCAGAGGATTCTGGAAGGATGAATCACAAGCCTGGCTGAACAGAGTTTCTTATAATATGGCTGATAAAGCAGTTTGCATGCATGTATTTCAACTGTGTAAATTACTTTTTGCTTGGAGTTCAACTTTGATGAATGCATCTCATTGCTTTACCTGTATATCTTTTTGTTAGAAATATTTTAGTCTGTGGTATTTTTGCTTATGTTTTTCTATGTTCTGATCTGAAAATGTGATTAATATTTTCCTATTTCCAACTTGCCTCCCCTGTTTTTTGGCATAGGTTTCTCGACTAATACATACCAGTTATGCAGCACAGAGGAAAAATGTTGCCGCCTCAGGTCCCGAAAAGTACACAGAGGCTTTTATTAAAAAACAGATTGAAGAGTTCAACATTGGAAAGAGACATTTAGCCAACATGATGGGAGAGGATCCAGAGACATTTACCCAAGAGGATATTGATGTAAGTATAGTTGTTCTGTTGGAAAAGTAATTTAGTGTGTAGCTTTATACTGAAAACCCTTTAACTCTGGTGTAACCATGTGAATTATTTTAATCAAACTGTCGGGATAATGCTAGTTATATTAGAATGTCTTGTATTCGAAGGGCCAAATCAAATCCCTCTTGCCACATCACTCTGCAAAAAACACACCTTGCCTGTGGATTGTAAAATATTTTTAATGCCTTGATAGTCGTGTTGGCGGCAAACCCTGTATGCATTCTTCATTTGGCTGCATTGAGCTATCTTTCTGCCATTCAAGAACATCCTTCTTTTATTTATTTTTTTAAGACAAGCATTTTTTGGTAATAAATGCAGGGTTAGCATATTGTCAGATGGTCACCATGGAAACACCAGTAATTAGGCAGACTGACATGTAGTCCATTCATCAATGTGATGCCTCCTGTCATTAGGAGATACCAGTTCATAGAAATAAACTTTTGTATTTTTAGTATTTAAAAAAAAAAAAACATTTAAGTTACTAGGCAGCGGTACAGTAAATTTTACATTTAAATCTAAGTTTTTAGAGTCCCTTTTATAAAAGCTGAATGTTACACAATGCATTATTCTGTGTATTATACATATTAAAGAAGACAAGTGACAAAGCATCTCATTTGTTTTGTTACCCTGTAATCACAAGAACTGTTTTTTATCATTTGTCTTTTTTGAGCGTGTCTTCCCTTTGGTTTTCTGAATAAGGCTATCATTTGGGTGACACGTTTTTACTGACTTTTTCATTATACCAGTCCTGATTTTGTATGTAAATGAGGCACATCTACAGGTATTTTATTGTTTTATTGATACAGTCAAAAAGATGAGGAAAGTTTTTCAGGGGAGTATAATGGCAGCAACCTTATCGATTTTTTTATTTTTTTCTTCTTCAGCCAGTCCTTGATTTTGTTAGTATCCACTTTGCTGTATATATCACGCCTAGAATAATGAAACTTGTCTCTAGCCACAAAGGTTTAGTATCAATGTAATTATATATAGCTCACCTTTTTGTATTTGTGTCTTTACCTAGTAGATCAGCTGCTCCAGTCAATTATCTTTACTCAGAGTCTGACTTCAGACTAGCCTTTCTCAACCAGGGTTTCTCCAGAGGTTGCTGGAAAGCAGAGTGCCAACCCAAAAGGGGAAGCTCCGCTTGTTCGAGCCTGTTTCCCTTACTTGCAAAGCCGGCGCCTGCACCCAAAGCTGATGGACAAATCGGCTTGGGGTGCAGACATCGCAGGATCCCTGGACAGGTATATACTATATTATGCTAACAGCAGCTACAGTATTTGTAGCTGCTGACTTTTAATTTATTTTTTTTGTCAAGCTGGAACTCCACTTTAAGCAATTTCTACCTTACAGATAAGTAACCACTGACAACTATCTTTTAAGCTGTCTGTAGGGGGGATTCTGCCCAATGACCACAAATGTAGGGAACCTTTTTTCCCAGTGAACATCACACTAATGTACTGTGCTCTAAATCTATTCACTGAGACCATAAAGTTAGTTCAAGGGTTCTTCAGTGTTAAAAAGGTTAAAAGACTGCTTTAGACTATGGGATCCCAGCAGTTCCTCTTCAGAAGTCTAGTTTTAATTCAGAAAGTGCTGATGTCATCAGACCCTGAGATGCCTAGATATCGGCTTTTAAGTGACTGTAAAGTCTCGTTTTTTTTTCTTATAAAAAAAAAAACAAACATGTTATACTTACCTGCCCTGTTGCAGTGGATTTGCACAGAGCAGCCCGGATCCTCCTCTTCTCGGGTCCCTCTTCTGTTGCTCCTGGCCCTTACCTCCTGTTGAGTGCCCCCACAGCAAGCAGCTTGCTATTGGGGCACCCGAGCCGAGTCACAGCCCCCTGTGTCCTTTCAGACATGGAGCCCCGGTCCCGCCCCTCTCTCTCCTGATTGGCTAGCTGACTTTGACAGCAGCGGGAGCCAGTGGTGCCAGTGTGTATCTCAGCCAATCAGGAGGGAGAATCTCAGCTGGCTGGGGCACTCGTGGACGTCACTGGACAGAGAGGGACCTTAGGTAAGTATTAGGGGGGCTGCTGCACGCAGAAAGCTTATTTTCTTAATGCATAGTATGCGTTGAGATTAAAAAACCTTCTGACTTTACAACCCCTTTAAGGGTACCCCCATCCTGTCGAATCATTTGCTGGAGATTTTAGTTGTTTGTGCAGATTTCCAATGTCAAAGGAATTTCCTATAAGGTGATAAAGACCACTGCTCCTGTTAGTAGTGCATGTTTTGCACACACAAACTGTCTAGCTGTCTAGTTTACTTTGTAAGAACTAAAGGGGAATAACAATTGTCACTTAAGACAGCCACAGATTGTTGGACTCTCTGCCAGTTCAGCAGGGACCTGCCAAAATGTGAACATCCCTGGGCGGGCTGATGGTACCCAAGTCCATTCATCGATCAATTTGAGTACAACCAGCATGTCTGATTTTTTGCTAGCAGCTATAGCCACTAGCAATAAACACTGCGTCTTCTCCTTGCAAGGACGCCCCCGGGAGAACACAAAAGTTGCGCAGAAGGGATCCCCCCCTCCATTAACACTGACTGCGTTGAGTGGGGAATCAAGTGATTTTTTTTTTTTCTTTCCTGCAACCCTTTGTGGGAACGAGGCTGCTCAAAAAAAAAAAAAAAAAAAAAAAAAAACCTTCCTTTTAATATCACTTTAAATTGTTTCAGCTTGCCCTGGGAAAAGCCCACATGTGATGCTGAGTCTCCATGATTGAAATTCAGTAAATGAAAGGGGCAGGCCAAAGACAGTAAGGCTGGGGAGGAAAGATCATGATCATGCTTGACGTCCTCCAACTATCAAATGACACCGACTCGATCAGACGTGCTGCAGCTTCTAATGCACGCTGTTAAAGCTCACAGCATGCAGTAAAAATCAAAGTAGGCAATTTCACTAGAGGAGAGGAGTCTGTACATCTGTGCAAGACTGAAGGTAAAGCTGCACTTCAGCTTTAAACCTGATTACAGTTGTTAAATTAATTAAATTAAAGCAGGGATTTTGAACTTGTGCCATTAGTTATTAGATATCTTTTAGATTATACAACATATATGTATCCTACCCTTGAAGCATTGTGTTGTATTGTGGTTTGCAACTTGGCTTTGTGTAGGAGTTATAATTCTTGTAAAGATATTCCCTGCCGAATGCAATGGTATTCTTTCCCAGTATAAAATAAGAATATGAGAGGTCACATACAAGTACTATAATCATACAAGACCATGCTGGACAAAGCCCAGAAGCCTCATATTCACTGTACTTACTAATTTGCTGCTGTCACCTAACTTTTTTTTATTTATGTTGACGTCAATTCAAGCACATCTTCCCTGGCATTTTATTGAATTGATTTGGCTTTTAGACCGGAATGTCTGGGTCCTTATTTGTAGCTTAGTTAGGCTACACTAGATTTTCTATAATCTAAACTGCAAAGATGGTGAAGTGTTTTTTTCATAATTTTATGTTTGAAAGGAAGTACTTTTCTTTCGAATTGACCTGCATGCCTAGATGTTCAGTACTTTCATTAAAGTGATTGTAAAGTCTCATTTCTTATTTTTATAAAAAAAAAAAAAAATACTAACCTTCTCTGTTGCAGTGGATTTGCACAGAGCAGCCCAGATCCTCTCATTCTTGGATCCCTCTTCTGTACTCCTGGCCCCTCCCTCCTGTCAAGTTCCCCTACAGGAAGCAGCTTGCTATGGGGGCACCCGAGCCAAATCGCAGCTCCCTGTGTCCATTCAGACAGCTGTGGCCCGGCCCACCCCCTCTCTCTCCTGATTGGCTGACTGACTTTGACAGCAGCCAGAGCCAGTGGTGCAACTGCTCTGTCTCCGTCAAAAAGGAGGGTGAGTCTCGGATAACTGAGACCCTCGTGGACATTGCTGAACAGAGATGGGGCTCAGTTAAGTATTCGGAGGGCTGCTGCACACAGAAGGCTTTTTTTCTTAATGCATTAAGATAAAAATCCTTCTGACTTTACAACTCCTTTTAGGAAGGAGATAGAGCAGGGGTCTCAAACTACCGGCCCTCCAGCTGTTGCAAAACTACAAATCCCATGAGGCATTGCAAGGCTGACAGGAACAAGCATGTCTCTCTCAGGCAGAAGCATGATGGGACTTGTAGTTTTGCAACAGCTGGAGGGCCACCAGTTTGAGACCCCTGAGATAGAGCATGCATTGGTTGCGTAAAAACTCAAGCACTCCCAAATGCGCCAGAAGCTTCCTGGGGTGGGTTAAGGCTCTCTTATTTTGTAGATTTCTGTGCCCCTCCCCCCATGTAAAAGTACATTTAAATAAAAAAATGATTAACCGATTGCCGACCAGCCGCCTCAGTTGCACTGCGGCAACATGGCTCGGCTGCGTGAATTGCTGCTATGCTACGTCGCTCCCTCTGGTGGCCATCGCAGCTCGCCCCCGGAGCCGATGCGAGTGCCCGGCAGTCTCGATGACCACCGTGCTCCCGCCATCGCTCATAACGCGGCGAGAACCGGGATCTCCGTGTGTAAACACAGAGATCCCCGTTCTGAGGGGAGAAGTGCCAGTCTGTTCATACAAAGTATGAACAGTGATCTGTCATCTCCCCTAGTCAGTCCCATCCCCCTTCAGTTAGAGAACACAATTAACCCCTTGATCGCCCCCTAGTGTTAACCCCCTTCACTGCCAGTGACATTTTTACAGTAATCAATGCATTTTTATAGCACTGATCGCTGCATTAATGCCAATGGTCCCAAAAAATGTGTCAAAATTGTCTGATGTGTCTGCCATAATGTTGCAGTCATGATAAAAAAAAAATCGCAATCGCCGCCATTGCTAGTATAAAAAAAATAGTAATAAAAATGCTATAAATCTATCCCCTACCCTATTTTGTAGACGCTCTAACTTTTTGCGCAAACCAATCAATATATGCTTATTGCGATTTTTATTTATTATTTTTTTTTTTTTTATTATTACCAAAAATATGTATAAGAATACATATAGGCCAAAACTCAGAAATGTGCTTTTTAAAAAAAAAAAAGGGGATTTTATTATAGCAAAAAGTACATATATTTTTTTAATTGTCGCTCTTGTTTTTATTTTTTGCGCTTTAAAAAAAACAAACTCAGAGATGATCAAATACCACCAAAAGAAAGCTCTATTTGTGAGAAAAGGACGTCAATTTTGTTTAGGTACAACGTCGCACGACAGCACAATTGTCAGTTAATGCGACGCACTGCCGTATCGCAAAAAGTGCTCTGGTCAGGAAGGGGGTAAAATCTTCTGCTGAAGCAGTTAAAGAGCCTTAAAGTTACTCGCTCTACACCATGGCTTTCAGCTGCTCCCTGCTGATGGGTGAAGTCAGTGTGTCTTCCTCTGGGGTCCTGGGAAAGCTAAGAATTCCAGATCTTGTGAGGAGTTGCTTCAGCGCAGTGCAAAAGTGTCTTTGGGGGAGAATTTGGATCTTTGGTTTTCTCTGGGTCCTGGGAGAAGACCCAGCAATATCAAACTTACCAGAAGCACACAATGTAAGGTTAGAATTTTTGTTTTGTTTAACTTTTTTTTTTTTTTTTTTTTTACATGGTGGCATGTTTTAATTAAGCATGCTGCTGAGTGTGCCCTTTTAGTGTTTGTCCTCATGGGTTCCATCTATCAATAGTTGTCACTTTTTCAAATAAGGCTTCAAGGCTTTGGATATAACAAAAATCTCAAAATCTGCAAACTGCAGTATGGCACATTATATTTGTGATCTACATATATATATATATATATATGTAATTGCACACACTGCAGAGATCTGCCACTGAAAATACCAGGAAAAGCTCAATTTCAGTTTTAACCTGCCGGTGCAGACATCTCTGCCTCTGCAATGCAAGCAGATTGATAAATAATGCTGCCAAGTTGCCTTCAATTGCTTTTTAATTGTTATCTCCGCTCTTGCTCAGAAACCTGCATGTCCTCTTAGTGCTAGGGGAGAATATTCTTCAGGAAATTTCTCTAATTGATTTGCTGTGTCCATTCTGTTTGCTGTATCATTTTTCACAATACTTCATAATTTGTGCTCATTTCTAATGAACAGAGTCATTAGAACAGGCATGACTAAGTACAACTGACAGCTAACATTAGGTGCCAGATGCAGTTTCTAATGCTACGTAAAAGTGAAGAGAACAGTTTAAATAAATTAGCACCTGTACATTAGTCTTCAGAAACACCAGACAGTCTTTATATTCTGTAAAGCTTTTATTCTTGAACTTGTGTTGGTGAAACAGGTAGATAGAAGATATGAGATACCTCCTATTGATTCTGGTTCCTGTCTCTGATCCTGCGTACTCTCCTTTTGTAAACTGACCAGCATCACTCTGAATAATACTGTGGGTGTAAATTCCAAAGTCCCAGGCCTCACCGCCTAGTTCCTTGACTCTTGCAATCAGCCCATGTCAGTTCTGTAAAGTGTCCCTTTCTAGGTCCTTGAACACATAGCAAGTTTAAGCACCACAGGGTTGCACTCCCTTTGCTCACTCCCAATCGACAGTCCATGTTTCCCATGGAAGGTCAATTCCCAGTTTCCTATGTCCGCTTTACTCCTACTTCCTCCTCCACATGGTCCGGCGCATCCCAGACTGGGACGCCCGTTTTCTCCTCTGGTCTACATGGCGACGTCTGCTCCCGCTATACAGCACTGGGGTCTCTGAACCCCCAGGCCTTCAAGCCTGCTCCTGCTGCACTCTCTACATCTTGAATTCTCTCCGCCTCCCCTGAAGCATGTGACCCCCCCCAGCTTATATGCGAGTCCTGCCCCTGCCAATACAATTTAATGATTGGTCCAGAGCTCTCCACATAAGCTGCCTGCTACTCAGGTCCCAAATCCTGCCTCCCTTCCAGAACATTTCTACTGGAAGGATGAGGGGACTTCCTTGAGCCAGAGTGTAGGTGGCCAAACCCCCGCTATTTTAACACTCCCACCTCCCAAATAAACAACCAGGCCTAGAAAAAGTGCAAGACCCTGGCTTAAATGTTCCTATCACTATTTACAGAAAAACACTAAGCACCCACCTAAATGGGGTGGGTGCTACATTAGAAAAAAACTTTCAACCTAATTTTTCTGTAGACATTTGTCAGCTACGTTACAAGTACATTTATTTTATTTTCCTTGATATGCTTCCCTAGCTTTTCTAAGTAGTTGTTGCTCAATGTGATCACATACGTTGACCACGCTAAATGAAGTCTGTAAAAGGCTTACTGCAAAGCAATGTATTTACCACTTGAGTACTAGCTTGTATACACTTTGTTAAAGTGTCATATACCACCTCAAAACCGGACACTTTTACTCGCTTTCTGCCCAGGCCAATTTTCAGCTTTCAGTGCTGTCACACTTTGACTATTGAGCGGTCATGCAACGCTGTACCCATATGAATTTTTTTATAATTTTTTTTTTTTTTTTTTCCACACAAATAGTTTTCCTTTGGTAGTATTTAATCGCCACTAGGTTTTGTGTGTGTGTGTGTGTGTGTGTGTATATGTATGTATGTGTTGTGTGCGTGTTTTAGGGGTGCACCGAATGGAAAAATTTGATACCGAAAATGCAGGATGCCGGAGATGACAGTTTTTAAAAAAATATTTGTATTTTTATATATAGTTGTATTATATTCCACTTTTTAATTAATATCATCAATTTAAATTAGTATGACTTTATGGTTGGCCATTATTGGCACCTTTTAGTGCAAGAAAAGATAAAAAAAAATGCAGTCTCTAACCATCTCCTGTATCATGTCCTCGGTCTCTAAGCATCTCCTGTATCATGTCCTCGGTCTCTAACCATCTCCTGTATCATGTCCTCTGTCTCTAACCATCTCTTGTATCATGTCTGCAATCTCTTACCTAAACTTAAACACATTACCTGTCAGATGCAGCCTCGCTGGTGCCCATCAGTCATTCAGGTTAAAGAAAGACACAAGTCCATCTAGTTCAACCAAAAAAAAATAAATCATACAATCCTTCACCCACAGTTAATCCAGAGGAAGGCGAATAACTCCAGCAAAGCATGATCCAATTTACTACAGCAGGGGAAAAAATTCCTTCCTGTTCTCCCGCGAGGCAATCGGATTTTCCCTGGATCAACTTTACCTATAAATGTTAGTACCCAGCTATACATGACAGAAATGGTACTTTTAATCCCAGACCCTATATCATTTATAAAGATATTAAAATGTAAGGGTCCCAAAACTGAACCTCGGGGTACACCACTGATAACCTTAGACCATTCAGAGTAAGAATCATTAACCACTACACTCTGAATTTTAGACAGTTTTCTATCCATTTACAAACTGATATTTCCAAGCCTGTAGACTTTACCTTGCACATTAGCTGTGTGGGGGGAACTGTGTCAAATTTACTTACCACCTCAAAAAGAAATCAGGTTTGTTTTGACAACTTCTGTCTTTCATGAATCCATATGGTTTGTTGCTTAAAATATTTTTTTCCAGCAAGAACTTGTCTATGTGGTCTTTTATTAAACTCTCTAGTATCTTCCCGACTATAGAAGTTAGACTAATAGGTCTATAGTTACTTGGTAAAGACTTTGATCCCTTTTTAATTTGGGTACCACATTGGCCCTGGGCCAATCCAGTGGTACCATTCCAGTCATTGAGTCCCTCAAAATTAGAAACAATGGCTTTGAAATGACAGAGCTCAATTCTTTTAGGATCCCTGGGTGGATGCAATCTGGTCCAGGTGCTTTATCCACCTTTATTCTGTGTAAATATTTCTGGACCATATCACTTTTGAGCCATTGTGGATCATTTGGGGCTGTGCCAATACCACCCCCATTATGGACATGAGCCCCCCCGTGCTCCTTTGTATACATAGAGCTGAAGATTTAATAAATTAGCCTTCTCTTTGTCCCCAGTCACCCACTCTAGATTATTTTGTAAAGGGCTTACATCCTCAGACTTGACCTTTTTACTATTAATATATTTGAAGATTTTTTGTGGGTTTGTCCTACTATCTTTTGCAATCTGTCGTTCGTTTTGAATTTTTGCGTCCTTGATTGCCTTTTTACATATTCTGTTGTATTCTTTGTAGCATTTAAACGATGATAGTGTTCCTTCATTTTTATATTTAAAAGTTATTTTCTTATTATTTATCCATTTTAACGTTGGCCGTGAGCCACATAGGTTTTATTTTTAGCCTCTTAAACTTCTTGCCCATGTGAATATACTTTGCAGTGAGTTCGCATACAGTCTTTTTGAAGAATTCCCATTTCTGTTCTGTGCCCATTGATGCCAAAATTCCCTCTCAGTCTAGATCCTGGAGAGTAGCCCTCATCCTTGGAAAATTTGCGCTCTCACTGGAAAGATAAAAACACTATACTTTATGTTTGTTGCTTACAGCTAACCTTAAATTAAATTATGTTATGGGTATATGAATATTGCTAATAAGCTCTGCATGGTTTGAGATTACCAGGTCCAGCATAGCGCCATTCCTAGTCAGGGCCTCAATAAACTGGACCAAAAAATTGTAATAGGATTTATTAATTTCTGCCCTTTTAACTGGCCCAGCAGTGCCATTACTTCAGTAAATTTTTGGGTAGTTAAAATCCCCCATTATTATCACTGTCCCAGCCTTTGCAGCCCTCTCCATCTGTTCAAGGAGCTGAGTCTCTACCTCCTCATTAACACTGGGAGGTCTATAACAAACTCCAATGATAACCTTTTGTAGTACGCACACCAATAAAGTTTCAGACTCATCACACTCTCCATCAACTAGGTCCACTTTCACACTCACTTTTGAGATCACTTCTCACATAAAGACAGACACCACCACCCATCCGTTTTTACCCCATCTTTCCGAAAGAGAGCATAGCCAGGAATATTAATAGCCCAGTCATGAGAAGAATAAAGCCAAGATTCAGCATCTTCTCTTCGTGCACCAGAGCTTCCAACTCGCCTATTTTGCTTGGCAGACTTCTGGCATTGATGAACAAACACTTTAATTCATTGTCACATTTTGCAAACGTATGTTGCATATTTTTTATTTTAGTACAAAAAGTACTATTTCCAATGGTTGTTTGTAACCTTCATATCATCTGCCATAGCACTCCTCCCATCTTTCCCCATTCCACCCAACAATAGGGGCTGACCCCTGTCTGCCCCCATTATAATCTAATTCACCCACCCCCTACAATCCTAGTTTAAATACTCATCCAGCCTTCCCATAAACCTCTCTCCCAGCACAGTAGACCCCCTTCCATTTAGGTGCAAACAATCTTTACCATATAGGTTGCACCCCAATGAAGTCAGCCCAGTGCTCTAAAAACCCAAATCCCTCCTCCTTACACCAGGTCTTTAGCCATGCATTCAGCTCCCTAATCTGCCCCTACCTTTCTTGTGTTGCCCATGGCACAGGCAATATTTCAGAGAATATCACCTTTTTGAGGTCCTTCCCTTAACCACTTCCATACCGGGCCTATTCTGGCACTCCTCTCCTACTTGTAAAAAATCATAATTTTTTTGCTAGAAAATTACTCGGAACCCCCAAACATTTATTTTATATATATATATATATATATATATATATATATTTTTTTTTTAAGCAGACACCCTAGGGAATACAATGGTTGTCATTGCAACTTTTTATCTTGCATGGTATTTGCGCAACAATTTCTTAAACGTGTTTTTTTTTTTTTTGGAAAGTTTCATGATTTAAAAAATAACAAAACGGTAAAGTTAGCCCAATTTGTTTTATATAATTTGAAAGATAATGTTACGCCGAATAAATAGATACCTAACATGTCACGCTTTAAAATTGCACACACTCATGGATTGACGCCAAACTTCAGTACTTAAAAATCTCCCCGCATCTGACCTCCAGGCTGGAAGGCATGAGATCGGAAAAAAAATCCACAATCTCATGCTTACCAGCCACGATCGCCACTTTGTTTACATCCGCGGGCTGGACGTGACGTCATAACGTCGTGGCCGGGCCTCCGACGATCATAGAGATGACTGTTGACCATCTGTCAGTGTTATCCGGCGGTGGCCGTTTCTTTCTCCGGGTTCCCGATGGCACAGGAGAGCCCTTAGAAGCACCGGATGGTGGCGGGAGGGGGGATGTCCTCTCCCGTCGCCTGTAAGAACGATCTTATGGTGCATAGAATCGCCGGCTGCAAACAATTGCCGGCTGCAACCAACTGTCTAGGCCTACCTGCACTCTCCTCACCACCCCTTCTAGATGGGCTTCTGTGTGCCCCCCCCCCCCCCTACTTGCCTGCACTCAATGGGAGACAGTCTTCTCCTGCTATGGGCAAAACTCTGGAATTCACTTCCAAAGAACGTCTGAGAATCATCTTCTCTAAACTCGTTCAATTCAAAAAACTTTTCTTTAGGCAAGCTTTCACATTGTCCCTTTTTTTTTTTCCTTTCCTGTTTTATCCTAGTTATGTCTTGTGTCATCTTTGTAAAGCACTTTGAGAAGCTACCTTTTAAAGGCGCTATATAAAATAAAATGTAGTAGTAGTGAAAACGGACAGCCCCCTGTGAAAGGGGTCTAACAGAAAAAGTTGTTTCATTGTCCTTGCTGCGTGGCAGGGCTTTGTATCATTTAGAATTGAATGGACAGCAAAGCCTTTGGCAGGTAGAGCAGTGATCTATGTATTTCTTCTGTGTAATTAGAGGTCTGCGTAAAGTTCATCTTCCAGATTACTCCAGAGTAATCCTGTGTTGCTATTTCACTTCATGTAAAGACACAGATTGAAAACCCTTAACTTGGAAAAAAAAAAACAACATTGTGAATGCATGCCACACCGTGAATATTTTTGAGTGCAGAGCAGCCCTGTGCCATGTGGAAATGAGTATGTTCCTGGAGTCCAGGAAAGATAAATGTGAAGCACATGCTCCCAGAAAAACAGATCCGGGTGTTCTGGAAGGCTAAGCTCACAAAGTCTGCAGTAGCTGTGCTCCCAGGCAATAGCTGCATAATGAGAAAATGGTGTGTGTGTGTTTTGTGGATTGGGGCTTTATAAGTGCCTAAGCACGTAGCTGCTTTCCACTTACAATCCACAAAATACGCAGATTGGTGTCGCAAGTCAGGGCCATTTTCCAATGGAGTATTAAAGAAAAACTGACTTCACAGTTCATTGAGGACAGTTTTTGTATGGCTTTGTTAGGTTGGAGGATGCTCCCATTACACAAGAAATATTAGCTAGGAGAAGTGCAAGCTTACAGGGTAAAATTGAGGAGAAATAAGGAAATTAATCAAAATGCAGTTGAGGGCAAGCAAACAAGTAAACTGATGTGTATTTGACAGCACAGGATATTTGCACTGGCAGTAAATAGATACTTGGCGGGCACCTGGAAGTTCTACCTTCTGGAAACTACTAAATGTCTCCACTTGCGTGTTTGCTTGTCTTTAATGTGAAGACTGTGGTTTTCGATCCTTTCTACAAGTTCTAGTATATAGAATGAAAAACTTCTCTACAACGGCTTGACTTTAGATGCAAGAAAGATGTGTCTCCTGACTCCTGTGCACTGGTCTACATGGAGATCACAACACTTCCCCAGAGCTTGCTGCTGCTACATTTTCAAGCTTTAGATAATATATTCCTCCTAGCGAGTTTGGCATACTTCTCATACCAACATAATACAGCTCTAGAAACATACAAAAGGAACGTGACTAGATAACATTTTCATCATAGTAATTGGATTTTTTGCCATTCTGGATCTTTGGAGCCTAAATCCAGGAAAATTGAAAACGATCCCTTGCAGTGGGGTATACCTGGTAACCTGCAGTGGTTAAGTGCATGTTCTGTTTAGGAGAGAGAAGGGCCTTTACTTGATCCTCCATTCATCCAGCAGATGGTGCTTCCCTGTGCTTCAATGGTGGACTGGCTCTCAACATCCACATGTCCAATGCAGGGCTATAGACCCTGTACTGGTCTTGTTCATGTCAGAACCGGGACCAGGCTACCAGCTGGGAGGAGTGGAGGATATGGTAAGTAAACCTGCTTTTCTGTATCCCTTGTACCTAAAGGCGTAATTAAACTGTTCCAATATATTTATATAGGTTTAAGGCCCCGTTCACAGCTAGGCATGGGATTGCGGCATAATCACTACAAAAGTAAAATGCAGGTTTAGGTTCCATTATTTTTAATGGCACCTAAAATGTGGTGCAACTTTGCCACAATTGTCGCACGATTTATTGCACGGCAAATCACATCAAACTCCTGTTGATAAACATTTGCCAGATGTGTTCTTTTTATTTTTATTTTTTTGACAGCTCTGAGAAGGTTCTGCACTTGTTACATTAATGAATCGTGATTCTGAGTTTCAGCCATTTCTGTGTTTATTAAAAGTCAGCAGCTGCAGAGTGTAGCTGCTGACTTTTTTCAATAAACGCACACTCACTTGTCCCACGGTCCAGCGATGCGTCCGCCCGAAGCCTCGGTTTTCTCCCCCCACCTCTCCCTGGCATCACTAGTGTGGGCACCCGGCTGTGACAGCTTGCGGCTTCACAGCCAGGTGCACACTGCACACGTGCGAGTCACGATGCACGTCCTGAATGGCCAGGCAATCTTCTAAGACCTGTGACGAGTCTCAGAAGATTGCAGGGAGGGAGGTGGAAAGGAGAACTTCCACTTCAGTCACCTTGGCCACCCGAGCAGAAATGGGATCCTGGGTACCTGTCTAAACTAGGTAACTAGGTTATTTTTTTTTTTTTTTTAATGATTAATCATGTAGCCCTAGGCTTAAGGCATTCCAGGCAAAATGGCTATTTTTTAGGGTACTGCTTAGACAAAATTGACAAATGTTTTCCATAAAATAGAAAATATTTACTTTTTGGGTTCAGATCCAGTGTGAATACGCCTTTAGGCCTCATGCACACTGGACGTTATAAAAACGCCAGTAGAATTTGCTGTAGAATGAGGTTTTTGCAGTAGCTTTTTTTAGTTGTAGCGTTTACTGTTTTTTTTTTTTTTTTTAAGAACTATGCTCCCACAAAAGCTTATGGCTCAAAAACTTGGAATAGCCTTGTTTTTCAGCATTTTTAAGCTTTTATCATTTAGAGCGTTGCAGCTTAAAAACTCCTCTTAAAACCCACTAGTTTTGGGGGGGGTTTTCACAGACAGAAAACACCCCAACGGCTTATGTGTGCATGGACACATAGGATAGCATGCTGGGGAGTTTACTGGCTGCAGAAAAAAACATCTGAAGCCAAAAACAGCAGCTGTAAAAATGTCCAGTGTGCTGGACGTTACTTTTGAAGCCAGGGACAGCCATTTGCAGAAGGAAGGCAGCATACATGTTTCTCTTCTTTTACGTTTCTTTTATATTACCCAGGCAATAGTTTTGAATCTCCTTGCTTAGATGTTACTTTGCTTTTTTGGTTTCTTTCACAGATACTATATATACAGAGAGACTCTTCCGCTGTAATATTCACTTTTCCCCGAACACAAGAACTGTTTCAAGCCAATAAGAACCTTCTATTAACCAGTGTTTCTTGTGCCGTTATTAAAAGAACAGTGCAGGATAAGAAAAAAATAAAATTACATACTCGCCTACTGTGTGTAGTTGCAGATCTGAGATCTGATGCTGCAGCTCCCCCCTGCCACCTCCTCTACACTGATAATTGAACAATCAAAGACCACTGATCGTTCAGTTCTCAGCTCCACTCTGAGCACAGGGCAGTGACTGTCAGTCACCAGCTCTCTGCCCCTCCAGCACTCACTGGCGAACCAGACTGTGGAGGGGACAGGAGTGGCTGGCCCAGGTTCTCAGTGGTGCGTTGAGAGGCTGAGCCAGCCATTGTTCAGACATCTAGACGGATCCCTTCATTATTTCCGGGATCCCTGTAAAGCTTGGTTCGGCTCTAACGTTAGCCAGCAGCAGGCTTTAGCCCCCTGTTGGCTGAATATGGGTCTCAAGTGTGCAGAACGAAGTGTGGCGTTTCAGGCAGAACAGTAGTACAGATAATTCAACGTGGACATACCCTCTCCTTCATTGTCCTCTTGTGAGAAAAGCTCTTTCACTGATTACACTGCTTGTAAACTGGACTGTGAATGGGGGAGAGTCTGATCATTCAGAGGATTCTGGATGGCTGAATCACAAGCCTAGCTGAACAAGCTGAGTTTCTTATAATATGGCTGATAAAGCAGTTTGCATGCATGTATTTCAACTGTGTAAATTACTTTTTGCTTGGAGTTGAACTTTGATGAATGCATCTCATTGCTTTACCTGTATATCTTTTTGTTCGAAATATTTTAGTCTGTGGTATTTTTGCTTATGTTTTTCTATGTTCTGATCTGAAAATGTGATTAATATTTTCCTATTTCCAACTTGCCTCCCCTGTTTTTTGGCATAGGTTTCTCGACTAATACATACCAGTTATGCAGCACAGAGGAAAAATGTTGCAGCCTCAGGTCCCGAAAAGTACACAGAGGCTTTTATTAAAAAACAGATTGAAGAGTTCAACATTGGAAAGAGACATTTAGCCAACATGATGGGAGAGGATCCAGAGACATTTACCCAAGAGGATATTGATGTAAGTATAGTTGTTCTGTTGGAAAAGTAATTTAGTGTGTAGCTTTATACTGAAAACCCTTTAACTCTGGTGTAACTGTCCCAAAACCATGTGAATTATTTTAATCAAACTGTCGGGATAATGCTAGTTATATTAGAATGTCTTGTATTCGAAGGGCCAAATCAAATCCCTCTTGCCACATCACTCTGCAAAAAACACACCTTGCCTATGGATTGTAAAATATTTTTAATGCCTTGATAGTCGTGTTGGCGGCAAACCCTGTATGCATTCTTCATTTGGCTGCATTGAGCTATCTTTCTGCCATTCAATAACATCCTTCTTCTTTATATTTTTTTTTTAAGACAAGCATTTTTTGGTAATAAATGCAGGGTTAGCATATTGTCAGATGGTCACCATGGAAACACCAGTAATTAGGCAGACTGACATGTAGTCCATTCATCAATGTGATGCCTCCTGTCATTAGGAGATACCAGTTCATAGAAATAAACTTTTGTATTTTTAGTATTTAAAAAAAAAAAATAAACATTTAAGTTACTAGGCAGCGGTACAGTAAATTTTACATTTAAATCTAAGTTTTTAGAGTCCCTTTTATAAAAGCTGAATGTTACACAATGCATTATTCTGTGTATTATACATATTAAAGAAGACAAGTGACAAAGCATCTCATTTGTTTTGTTACCCTGTAATCACAAGAACTGTTTTTTATCATTTGTCTTTTTTGAGCGTGTCCTCCCTTTTGGTTTTCTGAATAAGGCAATCATTTGGGTGACACGTTTTTACTGACTTTTTCAGTATACCAGTCCTGATTTTGTATGTAAATGAGGCACATCTACAGGTATTTTATTGTTTTATTGATACAGTCAAAAAGATGAGGAAAGTTTTTCAGGGGAGTATAATGGCAGCAACCTAATCGATTTTTTTATTTATTTTTTTCTTCTTCAGCCAGTCCTTGATTTTGTTAGTATCCACTTTGCTGTATATATCACGCCTAGAATAATGAAACTCGTCTCTAGCCACAAAGGTTTAGTATCAATGTAATTATATATAGCTCACCTTTTTGTATTTTTGTCTTTACCTAGTAGATCAGCTGCTCCAGTCAATTATCTTTACTCAGAGTCTGACTTCAGACTAGCCTTTCTCAACCAGGGTTTCTCCAGAGGTTGCTGGAAAGCAGAGTGGCAACCCAAAAGGGGAAGCTCCGCTTGTTCGAGCCTGTTTCCCTTACTTGCAAAGCCGGCGCCTGCACCCAAAGCTGATGGACAAATCGGCTTGGGGTGCAGACATCGCAGGATCCCTGGACAGGTATATACTACAGTGGTGTGAAAAAGTGTTTGCCCCCTTCCTCATTTCCTGTTCCTTTGCATGTTTGTCACACTTAAGTGTTTCGGAACATCAAACCAATTTAAACAATAGTCAAGGACAACACAAGTAAACACAAAATGCAATTTGTAAATGAAGGTGTTTATTATTAAAGGTGAAAAAAAATCCAAACCATCATGGCCCTGTGTGAAAAAGTGATTGCCCCCTAAACCTAATAACTGGTTGGGCCACCCTTAGCAGCAACAACTGCAACCAAGCGTTTGCGATAACGTGCAATGAGGCTTTTACAGCGTCCTGGAGGAATTTTGGCCCACTCATCTTTGCAGAATTGTCCTAATTCAGTTACATTAGAGGGTTTTCGAGCATGAACGGCCTTTTTAAGGTCTTTCAGGACAGCACCATAGAGAGACCCTGGCTCCTCCCCTTTCAGGAAACACCGCCTTAGATTTTGAATTTAAGCCCCCACCGTCCTGCCAGTCCCTCAGTTATGGTGTTTCCTCCGGTGGGGAGACACCGCTATGGAGCCAAGGGCTGAATAGCCAGGGAGGCTAAGGCCGATCGTTCCAGAGAAGGGGGGGGACCAGGGTCTCTCTGCCTTCTCATCCTACCTTGCGGTCCGTGAGGCTGGGGAAGCCTAAGACTGGGCTGTCATTCTCAAGACGCACCTCCGGCTTCTCTTGGCGAAGCTGTAAGCCGGAGGGTTCCGCTCTTCTCCTGTCCAGGGGGACGCCAACGGAAGCACAGGAGGCCGCCATGTTCGGCGTGGAGCTCAGTGCGCCGGGTCGGATGGCGGGTGACGTCATTTCCGGCGGGGGTCAGTGCTTCCGTTCGACCCGCGGCTTCCGGTTCCGGCTGCGGAATTTGAAAAGCGGAACGGGCGTTCTGGCTGGAGCTGCTTCATTTTTTGGTCTGTAGCGACAGCGTTCGGAGGCGAAGGCACCACCGATCCTCAGCGGGAAATGTCGGAAGCAGAGGCTTCCCGAACGGCTCCTGGAGATGCCTGCACCAGCCACTCTAAGGTAAGTGGAACCCTGGGGTGGTGTTCCCTTACTGGACAACCTGTAAGCTCCACAGGTGTGTTTGTCTCCCTTGGTGGTGGGGAAGATGGGGGGTAACTAGGACCCTGGTGGTGGTGGTTACAGTTATAGCACCCCTGGTGGCCCTCTGTGTGTATTGCTGGTGGTTAAGGGGAGTCTGACTGCTCTCTTTCATGTTTGTCTTTTTTCAGAGCAAGTCCGCTGAGAAAACCAAATCGCCCCACAATTCAAAGAGAAAATGCCCTTCGTGCAGAACCACAATGGGGGAATCGTGGTCCAAAGCACTCTGTAGGGAATGTATAGAGGGGCTAGTGAGGGAGCAGTCAGCGGAGCAAAATACGGAGTTAGCTGCGTCCGTCAAGGAACTATCAAACACCGTACAATCTTTTAAAACGCTCTTCTCTAGCTTTCAGTTTCCGCAGACTCAAATTAACCCTCCACCAGCACAGCAGAGTGTTGCGCCAAGCCTAACGGATGCTCCCTCGGCGAGTGGTGAGAATCCGGGGGGCTCTAGAGAAGAGATTGAGGAGGAGCCAGATAGCATTGCTTCTGATTCCCAAGGGGAATCCGAGGGAGAGGAGGTGGATGGCGAGTCCACGAGAACCTCTCGCTACAAGCTTTCTCTGGAGGAAGTGGAAGAGCTTTTAGGAGCTATTCACACCACTTTGGGAATCCAGGAAGAAAGAAAAAAGCTGTCGCTCCATGACCAAATGTACAGGGGCTTAGGGGAACAGAAAAAGAAAGTATTTCCGGTCCATGAGGTACTGGTCGAAGCCATTAAAAAAGAATGGCAGGACCCGGAAAGGAAACCATTCTTTTCAAGAAGTTTGAAAAGGAGGTTTCCTTTTGCAGAGGAGGAAGCTCTAGTGTGGAATAAAATTCCTAAACTAGATGCGGCCTTCTCGCAGGTCTCTAGGCACACCGACCTTGCCTTTGAAGATATGGGAGCCCTCCCAGATCCTATGGATAAAAGGATGGACTCTCTATTGAAAAAATCCTGGGATTCATCAATAGGCAACCTCAAACCCGCCATGGCGTCCACAGTGGTGGCACGAAACATGGAATACTGGTTGACGCAAATTAAGGCACACATTGAGGCAGGAACTCCTAAGGAAACAATCCTGTCTTCCTTTCCTATGCTCCTCAATGGAGTAGCTTATCTGGCTGACGCCTCAGCGGAGTCAGTGAGGATGTCAGCAAGGTCAGCAGCCTTGTCCAACTCAGCAAGGCGAGCCCTTTGGCTTAAGACGTGGCAGGGAGATAGCGCGTCAAAAGTCAAGCTCTGCGGTATTCCCCTCACAGGGGACTTGTTGTTCGGTCCTGGCTTGGAGGCCGTTTTGGATAGGACGGCCGACAGGAAAAAGGCCTTTCCTATCAAAAAGAAATTTGCGGAAGCCAAAAGGAGGGTTCAACCCAGGAGGAAGTTTGAACCTCCTAAAAATGAGCAACAGAAAAAAGTTTGGCAGAAGGGCAAAGGGCGTGGGGGAGCTATTTTTCGCCCTCCTGAACAGCCCAAAAAGTCTAAATGACGGAACCAGGGTGGGAGGAAGACTGGGGTACTTCCTCCCACAGTGGGAGTTGATCACCTCCAACCATTTTATTTTGGAGATTATAAGGAGGGGTTACAGGTTGGAGTTTTCAAAACCCCCACCTCTCAGACTTCTGGTCACCACGCTACCAAGATGTGCAGAAAAGGCTTCGGCTCTTCTTTCCTCTCTACAGGAGTTGGAGGAACAAGAGGTGGTAACCCGAGTCCCGGTGGAAGAGACAGGCAGGGGCTTCTATTCCCACATCTTTGTGGTCCGCAAACCATCGGGAAAGTTCAGACTTATCCTGAACTTGAAGCCCCTGAACGTCTCGGTTACATACAGGAAGTTCCGAATGGACTCGATCTATTCGGTAAAAGCACTTCTTCCCCAGAATTGCTTCATGGCGTCTATAGACCTGAAGGATGCCTATCTGCACATCCCCATAGCAGAGGGGTACCAGAAGTTCCTCAGATTGGCGGTGAAGACCCCAGAAGGGATAGTGCATCTACAATTCAGGGCTCTTCCCTTCGGGCTATCTTCTTCCCCCCGTATATTCACCAAAGTCATGGTGGAGGTGCTGGCCTTCTTGCGACTCAGAAACATTGCAATAGTCGCATATCTAGACGATCTGCTCCTATTTGCTTCTTCCCCAGAACAGCTGTCCAGAGATCTGCAGGTAACGAGGGACATCCTCGAAAATCTAGGATGGCTCTTGAACCTGGAAAAATCCAGCCTGACCCCATCTCAGAAAATCATCTTCCTGGGCTACAGGTTGGATTCAACAAAACAAAAAGTTTTCCTTCCGGAAGAAAAAATCCGGCAGGTAGACAGGGCGATGTTGTTCTTGCAGAGCAATCAACAGGTCTCAATAAGGAAAGCCATGTCAGCTCTAGGGCTACTGACATCCTCGCTCCCAGCAGTACAGTGGGCAGGGCTGCATTTTCGTCCCTTACAGCTGTTCATCCTGGGAATTTGGGACCACAGTCAGAATTCCCTGGACGCCCTGATAGAGGTGCCAGTTCAGGTAAAAAGGTCACTCTGGTGGTGGAGGAAAGGGGCCAATCTTTCTCAGGGTTTGGAATGGGTCCTCCCGGTATCCAAAACCATCACGACCGATGCAAGCGGCACAGGTTGGGGAGCTCATCTAGATGCCCGGATGGTTCAGGGCACCTGGCTAAGGCAAGAGGCAAGGGAATCCTCGAACTGGAGGGAGCTGAAAGCCATAGAGTTGGCACTCAGAGCCTTTCAGGAAGAACTCCAGGGTCAACACGTGAGAGTCAGGTCAGACAACTCCTCTGCAGTAGCATACCTCAACAGGCAGGGAGGTACCAAAAGCAGGTCTCTGTGGAACTTGACGTGCAGCATTCTCAGGTGGGCCGAGGCAAATATTCTGTCCCTGTCGGCGGTACATCTAAAAGGGGATCAAAATCAGGTTGCGGATTTTCTCAGCAGGAGAAAGCTGAGAGAAGGCGACTGGATTTTGAACCAGGATGTCTTCAAGGCAATCTCCCAGAGGTGGGGGATGCCTTGTATAGACCTCTTCGCCTCAAGGGAAAACAGAAAGACAGATCTATTCTTCTCCCTGAGCAGATGGGACGGAGCACTTGGAGTGGACGCACTGGCTCAGAGCTGGGAGTTCTCCAAGTGCTATGCCTTCCCCCCTCCCGTACTAATCCCAGCAGTACTGAGGAAGTTACAGTTGGAGAGCACAACTCTCATTCTGATAGCACCTCATTGGCCCAGGAGGCCGTGGTTTTCCATCTTGAAGAGTCTGGCAGTGGAACCCCCTTGGATTCTGCCATTCCAGGTAGATCTTCTGTCCCAGGGTCCAATCTGTTGTCCTCAGGTGGAGCGGTGGAACCTGGCTGCTTGGCTACTGAGGAGGAATTGCTGAAGGGCAAGGGGTTCTCAGATCTTTTAGTATCAACCCTACTAAGTTGCAGAAAAAGGGAGACGCAAGCTATCTACCTGAAAGTGTGGAAACGCTTCAATAGTTGGTGTGCGGATAGTTCCTTCGACACAAGCAGTCCTGTAGCGGTACTGGAATTTCTGCAAGCGGGGGCAGACAAGGGGTTGGCTGTTGGCACACTGAAAGGACAAGTGTCTGCTTTGAGTGTATTTTTGGAGAAACAGTTAGCATTGGATCCCTGGATATCTAGGTTTTTTAAAGCTCTGAACAGGCAGAGGCCAGTAAGAGTATCCTCTTTTCCAGTATGGGATCTTTCTTTGGTATTACAAGCCCTCACCGGTGAACCATTTGAACCGTTGGAGGCTTGTACGTTGAGGTCGATCACCCTCAAAACGGTGTTTTTGGTGGCGATCACCACGGCAAGAAGAGTAAGTGAACTCGAAGCCCTTTCAATTAGGGCACCTTTTTTTCAGATATTCCCGGATCGTGTGGTTTTTAGAACTGATCCGGCATTTTTGCCTAAAGTGGCCTCAAGTTTTCATAGAGGCCAGGAAATAATTTTGCCTACCTTCTGTGTAAACCCTGTGAGGGAACAGGAACGCACATTTCATAAGTTGGACGTTAGGAGGTGCGTCCTCCAGTACTTGGAGAGTACAAAGGACTATAGGAAGTCTGATTCTTTTTTTGTATTATTTTCAGGAGCTAAAAAAGGGTCTAGAGCCTCTAGGCGGACGATAGCCAGATGGATTAGGTTAGCTATCAGACAGGCTTATGTAGCGGGGGGAGTGGAGCCCCCGGATGGCATTAGAGCACATTCCACCAGGGCAGTGGCGACTTCGCAGGCTGAGTGGGCTGGTGCTTCTCCAGAGCAGATCTGTAGGGCGGCAACGTGGTCCAGCTTTGATACGTTCGTAAGGCACTACAGGTTGGACCTGCTGTCAGCAAAGGACCAAGCCTTTGGGCGTAAAGTTCTGCAGGCAGTAGTCCCACCCTAAGGTAAGGTGCTCGCTTATCCTCTCTATGGTGCTGTCCTGAAAGACGGATGGGGAAAAACGGAGTTACTTACCGGTAACGTCCTTTTCCGGGAGTCTTTCAGGACAGCACAAGTTACCCACCCTAATTTGTGGACATGGAAGAAGTCATCGCATGAGACCGTCAGGTAAGAGATGTAAGTTATTATGACGTGTTCTTGTGTCTCCCCAGCTGGCCGGAGGTACTCTTGAAGAACTGAGGGACTGGCAGGACGGTGGGGGCTTAAATTCAAAATCTAAGGCGGTGTTTCCTGAAAGGGGAGGAGCCAGGGTCTCTCTATGGTGCTGTCCTGAAAGACTCCCGGAAAAGGACGTTACCGGTAAGTAACTCCGTTTTTTAGTATGTTTTAACAAGGGGGCGAATCACTTTTTCACACAGGGCCATGATGGTTTGGATTTTTTTTCACCTTTAATAATAAACACCTTCATTTACAAATTGCATTTTGTGTTTACTTGTGTTGTCCTTGACTATTGTTTAAATTGGTTTGATGTTCCGAAACACTTAAGTGTGACAAACATGCAAAGGAACAGGAAATGAGGAAGGGGGCAAACACTTTTTCACACCACTGTATATTATGCTAACAGCAGCTACAGTATTTGTAGCTGCTGACTTTTTTCATTTTAATTTTTTTTTTGTCAAGCTGGAACTCCGCTTTAAGCAATTTCTACCTTACAGATAAGTAACCACTGACAACTATCTTTTAAGCTGTCTGTAGGGGGGATTCTGCCCAATGACCACAAATGTAGGGAACCTTTTTTCCCAGTGAACATCACACTAATGTACTGTGCTCTAAATCTATTCACTGAGACCATAAAGTTAGTTCAAGGGTTCTTCAGTGTTAAAAAGGTTAAAAGACTGCTTTAGACTATGGGATCCCAGCAGTTCCTCTTCAGAAGTCTAGTTTTCATTCAGAAAGTGCTGATGTCATCAGACCCTGAGATGCCTAGATATCAGCTTTTAAGTGATTGTAAAGTCGTTTTTTTTCTTATAAAAAAAAAAAACAAACATGTTATACTTGCCTGCCCTGTTGCAGTGGATTTGCACAGAGCAGCCCGGATCCTCCTCTTTTCGGGTCCCTCTTCTGTTGCTCCTTTCCCTTCCCTCCTGTTGAGTGCCCCCACAGCAAGCAGCTTGCTATTGGGGCACCCGAGCCAAGTCACAGCCCCCTGTGTCCATTCAGACACGGAGCCCTGGTCCCGCCCCTCTCTCTCCTGATTGGCTAGCTGACTTTGACAGCAGCGGGAGCCAGTGGTGCCACTGCTGTGTCTCAGCCAATCAGGAGGGAGAATCTCGGCTGGCTGGGGCACTCGTGGACGTCGCTGGACAGAGAGGGACCTTAGGTAAGTATTAGGGGGGCTGCTGCACGCAGAAAGCTTATTATCTTAATGCATAGTATGCGTTGAGATTAAAAAACCTTCTGACTTTACAACCCCTTTAAGGGCACCCCCATCCTGTCGAATCATTTGCAGGAGATTTTAGTTGTTTGTGCAGATTTCCAATGTCAAAGGAATTTCCTATAAGGTGATAAAGACCACTGCTCCTGTTAGTAGTGCATGTTTTGCACACACAAACTGTCTAGCTGTCTAATTTACTTTGTAAGAACTAAAGGGGAATAACAATTGTCACTTAAGACCGCCACAGATTGTTGGACTCTCTGCCAGTTCAGCAGGGACCTGCCAAAATGTGAACATCTATGGGTGGGCTGATGGTACCCAAGTCCATTCATCAATCAATTTGAGTACAACCAGCATGTCTGATTTTTTTGCTAGCAGCTATAGCCACTAGCAATAAACACTGCGTCTTCTCCTTGCAAGGACGCCCCCGGGAGAACACAAAAGTTGCGCAGAAGGGATCCCCCCCCCCCATTAACACTGACTGCGTTGAGTGGGGAATCAAGTGATTTTTTTTTTTTTTTCTTTCCTGCAACCCTTTGTGGGAACGAGGCTGCTCAAAAAAAAAAAAAAAAAAAAAAAAACCTTCCTTTTAATATCACTTTAAATTGTTTCAGCTTGCCCTGGGAAAAGCCCACATGTGATGCTGAGTCTCCATGATTGAAATTCAGTAAATGAAAGGGGCAGGCCAAACACAGTAAGGCTGGGGAGGAAAGATCATGATCATGCCTGACGTCCTCCAACTATCAAATGACACCGACTCGATCAGACGTGCTGCAGCTTCTAATGCACGCTGTTAAAGCTCACAGCATGCCGTAAAAATCAAAGTAGGCAATTTCACTAGAGGAGAGGAGTCTGTACATCTGTGCAAGACTGAAGGTAAAGCTGCACTTCAGCTTTAAACCTGATTACAGTTGTACTTCATAATTAAATTAAAGCAGGGATTTTGAACTTGTGCCATTAGTTATTAGATATCTTTTAGATTATACAACATATATGTATCCTACCCTTGAAGCATTGTGTTGTATTGTGGTTTGCAACTTGGCTTTGTGTAGGAGTTATAATTCTTGTAAAGATATTCCCTGCAGAATGCAATGGTATTCTTTCCCAGTATAAAATAAGAATATGAGAGGTCACATACAAGTACTATAATCATACAAGACCATGCTGGACAAAGCCCAGAAGCCTCATATCCACTGTACTTACTAATTTGCTGCTGTCACCTAACTTTTTTTTATTTATGTTGACGTCAATTCAAGCACATCTTCCCTGGCATTTTATTGAATTGATTTGGCTTTTAGACCGGAATGTCTGGGTCCTTATTTGTAGCTTAGTTAGGCTACACTAGATTTTCTATAATCTAAACTGCAAAGATGGTGAAGTGTTTTTTTCATAATTTTATGTTTGAAAGGAAGTACTTTTCTTTCGAATTGACCTGCATGCGTAGATGTTCAGTACTTTCATTAAAGTGATTGTAAAGTCTAATTTCTTATTTTTATAAAAAAATAAAAATATACTAACCTTCTCTGTTGCAGTGGATTTGCACAGAGCAGCCCAGATCCTCTCATTTTTGGATCCCTCTTCTGTACTCCTGGCCCCTCCCTCCTGTCAAGTTCCCCTACAGGAAGCAGCTTGCTATGGGGGCACCCGAGCCAAATCGCAGCTCCCTGTGTCCATTCAGACACGGAGCTGTGGCCCGGCCCACCCCCTCTCTCTCCTGATTGGCTGACTGACTTTGACAGCAGCCGGAGCCAGTGGTGCAACTGCTCTGTCTCCGTCAAAAAGGAGGGTGAGTCTCGGATAACTGAGACCCTCGTGGACATTGCTGAACAGAGATGGGGCTCAGGTAAGTATTAGGAGGGCTGCTGCACACAGAAGGCTTTTTATCTTAATGCATTAAGATAAAAATCCTTCTGACTTTACAACTCCTTTTAGGAAGGAGATAGAGCAGGGGTCTCAAACTACCGGCCCTCCAGCTGTTGCAAACCTACAAATCCCATGAGGCATTGCAAGGCTGACAGGAACAAGCATGTCTCTCTCAGGCAGAAGCATGATGGGACTTGTAGTTTTGCAACAGCTGGAGGGCCACCAGTTTGCGACCCCTGAGATAGAGCATGCATTGGTTGCGTAAAAACTCAAGCACTCCCAAATGCGCCAGAAGCTTCCTGGGGTGGGTTAAGGTTATCTTATTTTGTAGATTTCTGTGCCCCTCCCCCCATGTAAAAGTACATTTACATAAAAAAATGATTAACCGATTGCCGACCAGCCGCCTCAGTTGCACTGCGGCAACATGGCTCGGCTGCGTGAATTGCTGCTATGCTACGTCGCTCCCTCTGGTGGCCATCGCAGCTCGCCCCCGGAGCCGATGCGAGTGCCCGGCAGTCTCGATGACCACCGTGCTCCCGCCATCGCTCATAACGCGGCGAGAACCGGGATCTCCGTGTGTAAACACAGAGATCCCCGTTTTGAGGGGAGAAGTGCCAGTCTGTTCATACAAAGTATGAACAGCGATCTGTCATCTCCCCTAGTCAGTCCCATCCCCCCTTCAGTTAGAACACAATTAACCCCTTGATCGCCCCCTAGTGTTAACCCCTTCACTGCCAGTGACATTTTTACAGTAATCAATGCATTTTTATAGCACTGATCGCTGCATTAATGCCAATGGTCCCAAAAATGTGTCAAAATTGTCTGATGTGTCTGCCATAATGTTGCAGTCATGATAAAAAAAAAATCGCAATCGCCGCTATTGCTAGTATAAAAAAAATAGTAATAAAAATGCTATAAATCTATCCCCTACCCTATTTTGTAGACGCTCTAACTTTTGCGCAAACCAATCAATATACGCTTATTGCGATTTTTTTTATTTATTATTTTTTTTTTTTATTATTACCAAAAATATGTATAAGAATACATATAGGCCAAAACTCAGAAATGTGCTTTTTAAAAAAAAAAAAAAAAAAAATGGGGATTTTATTATAGCAAAAAGTACATATATTTTTTTAATTGTCGCTCTTGTTTTTATTTTTTGCGCTTTAAAAAAAACAAACTCAGAGATGATCAAATACCACCAAAAGAAAGCTCTATTTGTGAGAAAAGGACGTCAATTTTGTTTAGGTACAATGTCGCACGACAGCACAATTGTCAGTTAATGCGACGCACTGCCGTATCGCAAAAAGTGCTCTGGTCAGGAAGGGGGTAAAATCTTCTGCTGAAGCAGTTAAAGAGCCTTAAAGTTACTCGCTCTACACCATGGCTTTCAGCTGCTCCCTGCTGATGGGTGAAGTCAGTGTGTCTTCCTCTGGGGTCCTGGGAAAGCTAAGAATTCCAGATCTTGTGAGGAGTTGCTTCAGCGCAGTGCAAAAGTGTCTTTGGGGGAGAATTTGGATCTTTGGTTTTCTCTGGGTCCTGCGAGAAGACCCAGCAATATCAAACTTACCAGAAGCACACAATGTAAGGTTAGAATTTAGTTTTGTTTAACTTTTTTTTTTATTTTATTTTTTTTACATGGTGGCATGTTTTAATTAAGCATGCTGCTGAGTGTGCCCTTTTAGTGTTTGTCCTCATGGGTTCCATCTATCAATAGTTGTCACTTTTTCAAATAAGGCTTCAAAGCTTTGGATATAACAAAAATCTCAAAATCTGCAAACTGCAGTATGGCACATTATATTTGTGATCTACATATATATATATATATATATATATATATAAACATATATATATATATATATATATATATATATATATATATATATATTGCACACACTGCAGAGATCTGCCACTGAAAATACCAGGAAAAGCTCAATCCCAGTTTTAACCTGCCGGTGCAGACATCTCTGCCTCTGCAATGCAAGCAGATTGATAAATAATGCTGCCAAGTTGCCTTCAATTGCTTTTTAATTGTTATCTCCGCTCTTGCTCAGAAACCTGCATGTCCTCTTAGTGCTAGGGGAGAATATTCTTCAGGAAATTTCTCTAATTGATTTGCTGTGTCCATTCTGTTTGCTGTATCATTTTTCACAATACTTCATAATTTGTGCTCATTTCTAATGAACAGAGTCATTAGAACAGGCATGACTAAGTACAACTGACAGCTAACATTAGGTGCCAGATGCAGTTTCTAATGCTACGTAAAAGTGAAGAGAACAGTTTAAATAAATTAGCACCTGTACATTAGTCTCACTTGCTGGTAATTTATAAGCGAATCAGTCGAGATGACATTTAGGTAAGTCATTGATCACATTAACAGCTGCCTACCCACTGCCCAGCTGGGATAGCTAATTAATAGAGATAGCAGTCCTGACCTAAAGCTTTTCCTAGACCATGGTATCCTCTCCTCCTCACATATCAAAGCTTTTTTGCAATCCTTTTCTGAAAGCCCTTGTACTAAAGAGTTAATATCATTTTACTAGGGTGATGATTGATAAGTGAAAATGTCTTTGCATATTGGTGAATTGGAAGGGAGGGATCCATAGTGGCCAATTAAATGATTGCAATTTAATGCATTTTGTTGGAGATGCCAGTTAACATCCAAGTACGTTAGATCTTAGTCAGGTGTGGCAGGAATACTTGAAGGAAATCCATGCAAATGTGGAAAAAAGCATTGAGACCCTTTCACACTGAAGGGCTGCTATAGCGCTGGTCATTTTTGCAGTGCTTTAGCAGCGTTTTTCAGGCGCTAGCGGGTCGCTTTAAAAAAGAAAAAAAAGACCCGTTTTGCAGAGATTTCTAAACGCTTTTAAGGCACTTTGGGAGCGCTGCGCATTCATTTCAATGGGCAGGGGGGTGCTTTTTATAGCGCTCCAAACATGTCTCAAAGATGCTGCTTGTAGGAGTTTTTGCAAGTGCACCACCCAGTTTTCAGGCGCTATTTTTAGCACTAAAACACCTGAAAACTGCCTCAGTGTGAAAGGAGTCTGAGTCTAGGTTCGCATCTATGCGTTTGTGTTTTTCAGGCACGTTTTGCGTTTTTTAAACACTCGCCTTTTTTATGCATTTTTTGCATGCAGTTTTCATGCATTTTGTGCATTACACTTTTTTTTTTTTTTTAATCACTTCAGCCCTGGAGGGATTTACCCCCTTAATGACTAGGCCATTTTTTGTGATCCAGCACTGCATCGTTTTAACTGACAATTACGTGATCGTGCAACGTTGTACCCAAACAAAATTGATGTTCTTGTTTTCCCACAAATAGAGCTTTCTTTTGGTGATATTTGATCCTCTCTGCGGTATTTATTTTTTGAGCTATAAACAAAAAAAGACTGACAATTTTGAAAAAAATATATATTTTTTACTTTCTGCTTAGTACATATACAAAAAAAAGTATAAAAAACGAATGTATTAATCAGTTTAGGTCAATATGTATCCTGCTACATATTTTTGGTAAAAAAAAAAAATCACAATAAGTGGATATTGATTGGTTTGCGCAATAAGTTATAGCGTCTTCAAAATAGGGGGATAGATTTAGGGTCTTGTAATTTTTTTTTTTACCGTGATGCCCGTGATCCCAAGGACCCGGTGGTCACGGATTTTAATTGTTTTTACTAGTAATGTCGGCGATCTGCGATTTTTAGCGAGCCTGCGACATTGCGGCGGACAAATCTGATCAGTGACACTTTTTGGGGACCAGTGACATTATTACAGTGATCAGTGCTAAAAAATGCACTGATCAATGTATAAATGACACTTGCAGAGGAAAGGGTTAATCAAGGGGTTAACTTGTGTTCCCCTGGGTGTGTTCTAACTGTGTGGGGGATGGGCTTGCTGGGACAACATAGAGAACGCTGTTCCTGATCACTAGGAACAGCAGATCTGAGTTGTCCGCTGTCAGAACGGAGATCTGCCTTGTTTACTTGTTTGCTCCCTTATTGATATTATCTCTCACATTCACTTGTACATTATTCTTGATATATAGGCATAACCCTCCACCTTTTCTAACCCTGCGATAAAGGGAATACCCTTGAATGGTTGCCAGCCAATCATGAGAGCCGTCTCTGAAATTCCCACAAAATCTGGTGAACATGCCACGTAGTTTAGACCGGTCGCATACTGTCTTCTTATTGGGTGTTCCGAGGTTGCAAAAAGGGCTTGTTACTATACTTGCCTCGGGTTTATGTGCTTTAGTCAACCTACCACCAATGCCCCCAATACTACCCTCTGGAATATGTTCCGCGCTGACTATCTCTACCTCTGGACCCTCCCCTGTCGCCTAGTTTAAAAACCCCTCTAAGTTTTCGGCCATCTTCACTCCCAGCAGATCTGCACCCTCCTCATTTAGGTGCAGTCTCTACTTTCTATAGAACTGGTGACCGACGGAGAAGTCGGCCCAGTTCTCCAGGAACCCAAACCCCTCCTTACTACACCAGCTCCTCAGCCACTTGTTTACTTCCCTAATCTCCCTCTGCCTTTCTGGTGTGGCTCAATGTACCGGTAGTATTCCTGAGAATACTACCCTGTAGGTCCTTTTCCTCAATTTAGGTCCTAAGTCCCTAAAATCGTTCTTTAGGACACTCCATCTGCCTCTGTCTTTGTCATTACTGCCAACGTGCACCATGACAGCCACGTCTTCCCCAGTCCCTTCCCTGTAATTTGTCCACCAGATCTGTGATGTGCCGAACCTGAGCGCCTGGTAGACCGCATACAGTTCAGTGCTTCAGGTCTTTGTGACAGATTGCCCTCTCTGTCCTTCTAAGAATTGGGTCCCCTACCACCAGAATCTGTCTATCCTTTCTCTTTGCTACCCCCCCTCCCTTCTCACTGGAGGAGTTCTTCCCCTGGCAGCTAGGAGAATTCCTCAGCTCCAGCAGTGCTGGTCCCTGACCGGTTTCACAAATGTCACTCAATGGAGCATACTTATTTGGATGCTCCAGCCCAGGATCGGCCTCCCTGGCGCTTCCCCCTCAATCCTTCCTGACTGTCACCCATCTACTCGTTTCTAGTGCCTACACCTCTGTCTCCACCCGTCTTTGTGCTGGCCACTGCCGGGTACTTTCCCAGCTCTCCTTTAGTATGGAGGGTTTTCCCAGTGCTGACAGTTGCTTCCCTGGATTCAGAACCTGGGCTTCAAGGGAAACAATGTGCTTTCATTTTGCACAGCAGTATTCGCCCCTCGATCAGATGATCAAGGGACGCATACAATGCCGCAAGAAGTACACTGAGTCGCACCTCCACATCCGCTGGGCATTGTACCTACTAATTTAATGAGGATTGGGGATTATACCCTGTCCAAATTACCTAACAACTAGCTTCCTGACACTAATACTCAACAATGCAATACACAGGTACTCAAGACAATATACAGGTACTCGCCGCCCAAGTACCCTCGCAATACACAGGTACCAACGATTCAGACAACACTCAGGTACTTTGACCCCTGTTATAACCTCCTGTTTTCAACTCTGTTTTTTTACTCACCAATTAGTCAAGTTCCACTTGATTTAAGTTCCAGCAAACAAAAAGGTGGCATGCTCAAAATGAGTTCTACAGAAAGTTATATAGGGCCTCAAGCACCTGTGACCAATTTACCACTCCCCTTAATTAGTAGGCTGAAGGAAGGAAAGGGAAAAAAAAGCTGTTTAAAAAGTGACAGGGTGTTAAAAAAGCTGCAAGGAAAAACCCCCAAAAAAACTAAAAATGCAACACGGCAATCACCAGCAGTCAAAAGCAAAACTTGGTCACACTCTCCACTCAAGGTTTTCACTGTTCAGCTTCCAACCAGCAAGTCTGGCAGCTCCCGCTGTGTCACAGAGCTAAGGCTGCAATGAGATGGGCACGGTAAGGCTGCAACGATGGTGAGGCTGCCATGAGGGCACGGTAAGGTGGCAATGATGGACACAGGCTGCAATGAGGGCACAGAAAGGTGGAAATTATGGGCACAGTAAGGCTGCAACGATGGTGAGGCTGCAATATAATATATTATGAATATTACCACAGGTACAGTCTGAGTCAGCTACCCATATTATGATTCTCACCACAGTCAGCTACCCCAGACCTTGCTTGCAGATGACAGTCAGGCTATTAAAGGGGGGCATGTGAGCCTGTGAGGAGTGGACTTAAAATACTGGCAAGACGGCAACCACTGTCCCATTTTTTTTTTTATATATATATATATATATTATGAATATTACCCACCACAGTCTGTCTGAGTCCGCTTGCTAGTGCTACCGTACCCATATTATGAATATTACCACAGTCAGCTACCCAGAGTCCATTTTTTTGAGAATCGTGATCTTCATTCTAAGCAAAAGAATCGTGACTCATTTTTCCCAGAATCGTGCAGCTCTAGGCTGAAGGAAGAGGAAAAAAAATAAAAGGATGTTTAAAAAGTGACAGGGTGTTAAAAAAGCAGCAGAGAACCCCCCCCCCCCCCCAAAAAAAAAAACAAAAAATGCAACACCGCAATCGCCAGCAGTCAAAAGCTAAACTTGTTCCCACTGTTCAGCTTCCAACCAGCAAGTCTCTTGTTACAGAAGGACAAGGTTGTCCTGAGACCCAAAGGTGTTTTTTTTCCCCCTAAGGTAGTTTTATTCTTCCGCTTCAAGCAGGACATTGTCCTCTATTCCTAATTTCCTACACTGTAGTGATGTGGTGAGAGTGCAGTGTCTACCTCTCGGCTACAGCCTCACTTTGGCAATTGAATACCTTCTTTTGACCTTAGTAAAGGTTCCCGCAGGGGGCTTCCCACTTTTTGCTTTGCCAATTCTAGGTAAACGGGTCATCATTCGTGATCTTAATGGTAGGGTCCTTCCCAATTAAGGCACAGTCTTTTAGATTGTCTAATGCTTCATTGGCTTTTCAGGCATTTGTTTCTCAGATTTTTAAGGCTGCCGTCTTATCTGTTCACATGTGGACATAAGGTTCTGCAAACGGCTCTTGAGTTCTGTCAAGCCATTTTTTGACCCATTTATTACGTGGGCCTCTTGGTGTTTGCTGTATTTCCAAACCCAACAACACCAGCTCACGTTCGGTCTGTTAAATATACAGTTAAAAGAATTGTATTATCTGTTCTTCAGGTATGGAAGACAAGCTGTTCTTCCAGCCAGATATCTGGTGAGCTAACTTCATATTCTCTTTGCCTTTTTAGACTACCGTGTTTCCCCGATAGTAAGACACCCCCGATTGTAAGACGTATCGGGAGTTTCAGAGGGGTCAGCTAATATAAGCCGTACCCCGAAAGTAAGACATATGTCTTACTTTCGGGGAAACACGGGGGATTTGCCTCCAGTGACGTACGGTACAAAGAGTGGGGCTGGGGGTGCGGGCCGCACCCTGGGGGGGAGGGGGTGCCAGGCCAGTGCCCTCCCCCTCCGACTGAAGAGACAGCGCCGTTTTGATCAGTCTCGGCCGAGCAGAGTGACAGCCGCTGCCCGAGACTGATCAGAACGCGCGACGCAATCACAGAGAAGGGGATTATTGTGCCAGGTCCCGGATCACTGCCGACAGGTGTCACTGGCTCTGTGTCCTCCCGGAAAAAGGTCAGTGCTGGTCATACAGATATAAGTACAATATAAGATATAAGTACAGATATAAGATACAATATAAGACATACCCCGAAAGTAAGACATAGTGGGGCTTTTAGGGATAAAAAGAAAGTAAGACACTGTCTTACTTTCGGGGAAACACGGTAGTACAAAACTCCTTCTTCTGTTATAGAGAAGGGAGGTGTTTAGAACCAACACATTTCCCTGTCCTAGGGTGCCGCTTGTACAGTTATCAACTAAAGACAGAGTGTGTTAATGGCAGGATTAGCAGGTTAACCACTTGAAGACAAGGCATTTTCTGGCACTTTTTGAATACATGTGAAACATTTTTTTGCTAGAACATTTTTTGGAATTCTCTAACACTGTGTGTGTGTATGTGTGTGTGTGTGTGTGTATGTGTATATATATATATTATTTTATAAAATATATATATATATATATATAATAAATTTCTTTTTTTTTTTTTTTTTTTTTTTTTTATAAAGCAGAGGCCCTAGAAAATAAATTGGTGGGGTTTGCAATATCTTTATCTCACTCAGTATTTGCGCAGCAGCTTTTCAATCACAGTTTTTGGGGGAAAATACTTTTTCAAATTTTAATGCAATAAACACAATATTTACTTGGTGTGACATCTTTTACAAAAATAATTGGGTTATGCAGATACCAAACCTGTCACGCTTGCACAGCGGTGACAAACAATGTAAATTTTACTATACATAGGCGAGGCTTTAAAAGCCTTTACAGGTTACCCCTTTATATCTACAGAGGAGGTCTAGTGCTAGAATTACTGCCCATGATCTGACATTTGCGGCTATACCGCATGTGTGGGATGATTGCTGCTTGCATACATGCAGGACCGACACATGCAGTCACCTTTGCACGCTAGCATGAGGGGATGGGGGAGCTTTACATTTTATTTTTTACACTGTTACTTTAAATTCTTTTTTTGCTGTCACTAGGAATGTAAACATCTGTGTGACAGCAATATGCACGTTACAGATACTCTTTATGGAGGAATCTTTGCACTTGAAAGCATTCCAAACGCCAAGATCGGTGTTTTTTTAATATCTTTCGATTTTCGAAAAATGCTGCTGATGGCAGCCAGGTAAACAGGAAGTCATGTCATTTTCTTCCAGGTTACCACAGCGAATTTGGCCAACGCGACTTTAAGTCGCCCCCAGGCCAGGCGATTCACAGAATAATCGGCTCTCGAGGGGGAACCAAATTTCATGCCAAATTTCAATGCCAAATTTTAAAAAAAAAAACGGCATGGGTTCTCCTCCAAGAGCATGCCATGCCCTCAGGTCTGGTATGGATTTTACGGGGAACCCCCTACGCCGAAAAAAACGACGTGGAGGTCCCCCCAAAATCCATAACAGACCCTTATCCAAGCACGCAGCCCAGCTGGTCAGGAAAGGGGGTGGGGACGAGCGAGCGCCCCCCACCTGAACCGTACCAGGCTGCATGCCCTCAACATGGGGGGGTGGGTGCTTTGGGGAAGGGGGGTGCCCCCCCCACCCCAAAGCACCTTGTCCTCAGGTTGATGAGGACAAGGGCCTTTTGCCGACAACCCTGGCTGTTGGTTGTCGGGGTATGCGGGCAGGGGCTTATCGGAATGCGGGAGCCCCCTTTTAATAAGGGTGCCCCCAGATCCCAGCCCCCCCACCCTATGTGAATGAGTATTGTGCTCTCATTTGGTCACATCTCGGAACGTCGCATGTAAGTCTGAAGTAAGAAAATAAAGATACAATGGAACACTGTCAATGATTTTGCTCCATCCATTGTGTGCTGTCATTCACAATGTTGTGGTGTGTCGGGTACCATTTGCAAGTGGTCACTGATAATGGTTTTTAAGCTGGCAAAGATAAGAGCTAGTCTATCAAGCAAAGAATGCTGGGAAAGTGTGTAGAAACATATCAATATTGCTGTTGTCTGGGTGTTAAGCTTCAGCAGAGAATTCTTTTATTTCTTAGTCGTTATCTTTTTATTGGGATGCCTGGATTAAGCCTATGTATATAACCAATGCAAAACAGGTGCTTTCCTGGAAAATCTTTCGTTGTATAGCCTTATTTAATCAACATGCTGGTTGGGGAGAGTCTTTAGGCTTTGATTAAGAAAAGACATGCTAAGTAATAGATTAATGCGGCACAGATGCCTCTGGTAAGCTAGCTCTGCTTCCCAGAGTCCATTTAGCGAGGACTCCTGAGGAAGATTCTAATAGATAAAAGAATTACTAGGAGCCGAGTAAAATAAACTTTCCTTTTTACACAGTAGGTTTCAGTAAAACTGTATTTAAGGATCACAGATACCCAGTTAACAGATACTTTCATTTATTAACCTTTGGTAATTTTTGATCGTATGTATGTTCCTATTTGGTTCATTGCCAAGATCACTTCAAAGTCCCTTCATCTGCTAATTTTAAGCATGTGCATTTGGGAAAAGGTGTAGTCAATATTTGTTTATTGCGTTGTGTGTTTTTTTTTTTTTTTTTTTTTCTGATGGCTGAGAATTTTTTTTATTTGCAAATGGATAGCCTTTTTTTCCCATAATCTTATAGTCTTATAATTTTATATAGTATATGTTTTTTTTTTTTTTTTATTAACCAGGATTTCTCTTTATTGAGACAATGTTATGGTACAATGATAGCAAATAAAAAGTTGGTACAAAGCATCCCAATTATATATAAGCACTTGAACATAGGCTACAGATTATCTAAAGCAGGCTGGAGTAGCATAAAAGGTACAGAAGTAAAGCAGAAAACCTAATAAAAAGGGTACCCTCACAAAAGGGGGGAAAAAAAAGTAAAATCCCAAATGCAATAATGCCAGTAGATAAGGAGAGGGAATATTCATTGTGCCATCCTTGGCTCCCAGACCTTGTCATATTTTCTCTGAGATTTCCTATTAATGTATGCCAATTTGTACATAGGCACCACTATATTAATGGAAGCCACTGAGGGGAGGGGGAGGTTCAGTTACAAAGTATTTCCTTCTTGGCATAATACAACCTTTACCTTTTTAAAAACAAAAAAAAAAAAGTTAGTTACAAAACTTTGTAAATCAGTTTTCTCCTTCACTGATGGGCACTGATAAGGCGGCACTGGCACCAATGGGGTGACACGGATGGGCACCGATGGGCGGGACTGATGTACTCTAATGTATTGTACTGATGGATGCCAATCAGTGTCAAACAATAATGCCTGCCAATCAGTGATGCCCATTGTGGGCACTGGTATCCATTGTGGGCACTGATTGGCATACAGTCAGTGTCAACCATAAGAGCGCTAGTCGAGCCAGTCTTGTGCGGACAGATAACCAGGTAAAAATAAGATAAACCATGTATTGATGTATTGTTACCATAAGATGATTTAAATAACGGTTAAAATTCCCCTTGCATAAATGGATGACAATCAGCTTGCTCACTGCTGTGGTGGTACCTTATGGCGGTGGCCAGACATGGACCGGCTTGTTGAAGATTTGCTGCAGTGGTGGAACCCTCATGCACCCCTTACGAAATCCACAAAAATGGGGAAGGGGAGGGTGAACCTAACCTGTATAGGGACTGGAAGACGATGGTGACCAGCGTTAAAAGTGGTAGCAAGCGTAGCCAGATGGAGAAGGGGCCGGGAGACAACCAGAGCAAACTCCAATAGGAACCAGTGAGCGTAGGACTCCCGGGCGTGACATCAAACACTCAGGAAAACCAAATCCAAAACGAGGCTTTGAGCTCAAGATGGTGTAGAACAAGCAGAGGGGAGCAAGGACAGAATGTGGCTGTTGTCGTGACAATGCTTTTCGGGCCGTGGCCCTTCCTCAAGTCATGTGACATGACCAGCTAATGGGGATTAAATAGGAATTGGCTGCGGGGAGATTAGCTTTTGTAAAAGAACGATAACTGGTTACTCCACTACAGCAAAACCTCTATTATTAAAAATCTTAATAGAACAAATTCATATTGCAAATACTAGAGAGAAACAGGAAACAAAAAAAATAACTAAGACATAAATCAATAATGAACAATGAAGAAAACTAATGATGTTAAAAGAAATTGATGAATATAATTAATATTAAAATGACTACCATGGAATAAAAAGTGAAGGGAATCGGGGGGGGGGGGGGGGAATTGAGAAAAATGCATGTCGGACACATCCAATTTTCCTCCATATACATCAGCATTGGAAGCACAAACGAGAAATGCCTTCTTTCAGGTACAAAATGCCAGAGAATCCGAATGCACTCAATGGCGGAATCATTTGTTCCTTCAAAAATATTTAAAACTATATATCGGTCCTAGAGGACTCAGGATAAAAAAGCAGTGCAGCTTTTTGGTTCCTGATCTTCAAAAGGAGTGGCAGTTAATGTCTGAATTTTGTACTACAAAATGGATAAAGATCCTGATAATACAACGTGAATGTAAACTAGATAGTGCTGAACAAAAGAAAAAAGCCCTGGAAGAGGGACTATCGGTATTCTCTTCATCTTCTAAATAGAACCTCTCATTGTCAGTTAGGGAACCACTTGGAATATATTCAATGGCTACAACCTTTAGACACTGGATGTTTTTGGCAGGGTGACTTTTAAAGTGGCATGGGACACTGTGTTCAAGGAGGCCCTTCTGTATGAACCGTCTGTGCTCACCCACTTGTTTTTCATAGAGTTTGCATCGTCCGGCCCATATAGAGCAGATGGCAAAGGCATATTAATACATATACCACATACTCAGTGGAGCAGGTGATAAATTGCTTTCCATCTCATGAACCAACACCTATCTCGTAAGTAAGCTAAAATTTCACATTTCACTAGCCATCATCTATAAGCCAGACTTGGTGGTTTTATTTAATTAAACACTGGTATTTTTATAACGTAGTGAATGTGACATTTACCAATCATTCACTGCAATTTAAAGTGATAAGAAAGGCTCCCATTTCTTAAAAATTCCAAAAATGTCATACTTTCCTGCTCTGTGCAGTGGTTTTGCACAGAGCAGCCCCGTTTCTCCTCTTTGTGCCCTCACTAGTGCTTCTGCTCCTGATGGAGCCGCTGCTCTGTGTGTCCATTCACACAGCTGCAGCTCGACCTTTGTCTCATTGGCTCACTGGCTGTGATTGATAGCAACGGGAGCCAATGGGGAGTGAGAGTTTCCAAAGAGCCAAAGCTTTCATGCACATCTCTGGATCATGATTGGGCTCAGGTAAGTATTGGGGGTGCTGAGGGGGGCTACTGCACAGAGAAGGCTTTTTATTTTCATGCATCACATTCAGTGCTTTATAAATATACCTGTTTTAGGTATTCTGTTGGGAGTCTGAGGTGTACATTTGTTATGTGTTTTACACAGTTTTTTGCTTGCATAACAACAAATATTAGGGGATCGTTAAAATAGAACTATTCATGCTTATATACAAATGGATTGAACTAGTGTGTTTTTATTGCTTCGTGGATTATATCTCAGATTTTTGCGTCTCGTTCTGTTTTTTCCTTTTTTCTAACGCTTAAGCCCTGTGGCTTCTGCGTTTTTGAAGTTACATCCAAAACCTCAGAATCTCCCCTGCTGGTGGCCAGCAAGGAACACTCAACTGTCCTGGGGACATCCAAAACTTAAAATAAATCTGTGTTAATTCCCACAGAAGAGAGATGATATATATATATATGTGTGTGTGTGTGTGTGTGTGTGTGTGTGTGTATATATTAGGGGTCGACCAATATTGTTTTTTCAGGGCTGATACCAATTATTTGGCTGCCATTCAAGCCCATTGTCCAGTGCCGATATTCTGTAGATTTAAATTATTTTTTTCACTTTATTGCTGTCACAAGGAATATACACATCCCTTGACAGTAATAGGCAGTGACAGGTACTCTTTATGGAGGGATCTGGTGTCTATAAGACACTGTGCACTTGAAAGTATTCAAAACACCAAGATCTATGTTTTTGAATGCTATTAATTTTTTAAAACTGGTGCCTTTTGGGATGCCAGTAAACACCACAGCCATCTTTACAATCACATAACTGCCTCAAATACAAAGTAAATAAATGAAAAAAACAAACATTTTGGAAAGCAAACACCCCAACGTATAATCTGAGGCATAATGAGTCTTTTGAAGGGTTCATTTTTTTCCAGAAGTTGTTACAAACTGTGGGAAGAAAATGAAAACGCATTTTATTTTACACAGTTGTCCATTTATAAGATATTTCCAACACATAGCATGTGCATGTACAATGACACCCCAAAATACATTCCGTTACTCCTCCTGAGTATGGCAATACCACATGTGTGAGACTTCTTCACAGCCTGTCCACATACAGAGGCCCAACATCCAAGTAGCACCTCCAGGTGTTCTAGGAGCATACATTACACACACAAATTCCTGCCAACCTATCACATTGTTGAAGGCCCTAGATATTTCTAACACATAGCATGTACTGTACATGCCACTTGCAAACCAAAATACATTCTCCTGAGCAAAGAGTAAACAAAATATTACCTGCGGTTTTAGTAGTGCAGTGGTCCACAGAGGAGAGAATCGGTCCAGGTAGCAGGCAGGGATGTGGTCAGCAGCGGCAAAAGAATTGTCTATGCAGCAGGCAGGAATACTGTCCATAGTACAGGCAGCAAACAGAGATCTGGTCAGTGCAGCCAAAGTATTGGTCCAGGCAGCAGGCAGGACCATCAAGTTTAGGGCCTTGGTCAGGAAAGAATGGGGACAGGGGTAGAGGCTTCTCCCACCCAAATCGCTTTGAAGCCTCCGGAAAAACAGACCCTGTTCTGGGAATTGCAAAACAAAGGTAAAACCAAAAACAGTTTTTCTCAACTCGGAACAATATTTTGGAGCCCCTCACATATGATACCCCTGTGTAGCAGGGTGACAGATCAGTCCAAGGGGCAGGCAAAAACATGGTCAACAGGCAGAGGTCAGTGCAGGTAAAAGGCAGAAATAGACGAAAGGCAGAAACATGGCAGATAAATAATGCAGGCGGCAGGCAGAGGCATAGTCTATAAACAGGCCAGGGTCAGTTGAGTTGAATCACCAGGGAAATATTTAGCACAGAAATTGAAAACAGGGAAATGGCAGTCTTAGAAATTTGGGCTAATGGTTTCAGAGTGTAATAGCGCCTAAAGCATTCTCCGATGCATAGGCCAGGTTGGGAGGGACATTGGGGACAATGGAAACTGGTGTCTTTCCTAACTCCTATTTTGCTGCACACCCGTAATTTTTTTTTTTTTTGGCGTCTTCTTCGGGTTGCCGATGGTGGAATATTGTCAGGTAAAATGGCGCTCATGCAGTCTCCTGACACGATCGGAGCGAATGCTTTCTGGGGGGGGTCCTTGCTTTTGGATCAGGACAGTGACAATATCTTTTGATAAAGGGGTAGGGTATTTCTGTCTTTTTTTTTTGATAGATGACATATGCATTATAAATGGCCAAATGGAAGTAGTATATTGCACCTTTTTATACCAGAAGAGGGACTTTCGTGTTGAAAGATAGGGCTGCAGCATTTGATTGTTTAAATCCACCCCCCCCCCCCCCCATTGAACTTATTGTATTCGTGGATACAGCAAGGCTTTTGAACGGGACCGCATCTTCTGTGAAGTTCCACCGAGGTGTCCTCATGGATGGTGGACGTGATGTAAACATCTTTCCTATGCCTCCACTTCACGGCCAATGCTTCCTCGTTCCTCAGGCATGCCGATTATTTTGTAGCGTTGTGGTGACTAAGACACTGTGTGGCGAAAAAGGGGCAAACTGGTATAGTTATGGGTTTGAGTAGTATTGTATTCATTCAATAGCACAACATTTTAATATATTGTATTTACACCGTTTATTTTTTAACGGATTATGCATGGTTTTAGGTGGCTTACCATTTTTTTTTTTTGGCACATTATAACCTCTGGATATGACACTGAGCACGTGTATTCAACTTTTTTGGTCGACCATGGCGAGGCCTGTTCTGAGTGGAACCTGGCCTGTTAAACTGCTGTATGGTCTTGGCCACTGTGCTGCAACTCAGTTTCAGGGTCTTGGCAATCTTCTTATAGCCTCCTAGGCCATCTTTATGTTGAGCAACAATTCATTTTTTTTTTTTTCAGATCCTCAGGAAGTTCTTTGCTATGAGGTGCCATGTTGAACTTCCAGAGTGAGAGCGATACCACCAAATTTAACACACCTGCTCCCTATTCACACCTGAGACCTTGAGGGGACAGCAAATTTACACGGTTATACAAGCTTTACACTCACTACTTAACACTTTGTTAAAATGTAGTTTCTTCAGTGCTGTCACATAAAAAGATAGAAATATAATAATTACAAAAATGTGAGAGGTGTACTTTTGTGAGTCTCTCTCTCTCTCTCTCTCTCTCTCTCTCTCTCTCTCTCTCTCTCTCTCTCTCTCTCTCTCTCTCTCTCTCTCTCTCTCTCTCTCTCTCTCTCTCTCTCTCTCTCTCTCTCTCTCTCTCTCTCTCTCTCTCTCTCTCTCTCTCTCTCTCTCTCTCTCTCTCTCTCAAATTGCTTGTTGGAGGTGTAAAAGGCTTCCCTGAAGAGATCAGCCAGAGTAGGAGACAGCTCGGCAGCTTGAGTTCCAGAGGATGGGAAAGGCTCTGGAGAAGTCCTGCAGACAAGCAGGGGAACTTGAGTTCAGGAGGTCTTGAGAGGATGGTTTGGTTGATATTTGGAGATTAGATTGGTGATGTAGCTTGGGGCAGAGTTGTGAATGGCTTTGTATGTTTGTTTTTATTTTGAATAAAATTTGTTGGCCATTGGGATGCCAGTGGAGGGTTTGGCAGAGAGGAGTAGCAGACACATTATAAATATTAGCAATATATTTTCAAATGAAAATTGTAAAAAAAAGTCCAAAAAAATCCCATGTAGATGTGCTTCCGATTCAGTATGTGCACATCACTGATGCAATGTAGTGTAGAAATTGTTGGTAGCTCTTTTTTTCTTCCTGCCTCTTTGACATGATACAACATAAGTTATTTATTGCACGTTCCTCTAATGATGAGGGCATGGGAAAACAAATGCGCTGCAGACATTGATGTATCTCTTCACCCAGACTTGGTAAGTTGATAATCACAAATTTGTAATTGTCAACTTTTTACTGCTGTGTAATTAATCCATAATTTTCCTTTTGGGTATGATTGAATTATGTTTGCCACATATCCATCAATGCCATATTCTTTATTCTAAGAGTCATTATCATAAATCAGGATATTATATATCAAAGAATCAGGACCTCAGCCAATTATGAAAAGTTCTTCGAGCTATCGGGAGCTATCATGATTACAATCTAAGGCACAAATAAACCAGACATAATTCAAAGGTTGAACTTGATATAATTCTTAACAGATCATTACTCTATTCTTCACAGGTTTTAGTTTTATGTGCTTGGCAGTCATTTTAAAATATGTTTTAGCTTAACGTAAATAAAATATTTAATATGGACCTACTGACCTCTCTATTATGGACTTGTATTCTCCAGGGGTGCTTCAGTTTGTACTGTCCTTTACAGTTGCATACTATATGGTTTGGTAATAATGGATGCTGTATCTACTTTCCTATCTCTTCTCTCCTTTCCTTCTACTTTTTCTTCCAAAATGAGATGTATATTCGAGTTGCCAGAAAGAAGCCTTTACTGGATATTGGGGAACTGGAGAAAGTGCAGAGAAGGGCAACCAAACTGATAAGAGGCATGGAGGAGCTTGGCTATGAAAAAGATTAGAGAAACTGAATTTATTCTCTTGAGAAAAGGAGATTAAAGGGGATATTATTATACGGCATATGATCAACATGTACAAATACATAAGTGGTCCATATAGTGCACTTGGTGTTGTTATTCACTATAATCCCTTCCCGACCAGCCGCCACAGTTATACTGCAGCAGGTTGCCTCCCCTGGGCGAACCGTCGCAGCTATAAGTCGGTTCGCCTTTTTACCACTAGAGGTTAACCCCTTGATCGCCCCCTACTGTAAAAACTGTAACTTTACTGCCAGTGACATTTCCACAGTAGTCAGAGCATTTTTGTAGCATTGATCACTGGATAAATGCCAATGGTCCTAAAAATGTGTCAAGTGTCCGACATAATGTCGCAGTAAAAAAATAAATAATAAAAATGCCATAAATCTTTCCCCTATTTTGTAGACGCTATAACTTTTGTGCAAACCAATATATGCTTATTGCGATTTTTTTTTTTTTTTTTTTTTATTACCAAAAATATGTACACGAATACATATCGGCCTAAACTGAGGAAAAAATTTGTTTTTAATACAAACGCTATAAATGGAAATTTAGTTTATCTGAAGCTGTAGTTTAGCTCAGACTGATATTGTTATAAATTCTCGTTCTGTTTCAGCTTGGCTGGTTGTGTGGTTTTTTCCCCTTGGCCTAGGGATGGCGCCCTATTATTCGGCCAAGGTTGGAAATTGCAACAAGCTGGGTGTATTGAGTGCCTCTTTGCCCGTAAACAGTCAGTGGGTGTGGTCTACCTGCTGTGAATTTTGGGAGAGGGTACTTAAGGGACAGACCCCGTGACAGGGTGTGTTCTAACCTGATGGCCCTCCTGGCCTAAGGTGTGTGGCTGCTGCTAAATTGTCTTGGGGCTGGCTGGCCTGAGGTGTTGTTACTGAAGAGGTAGGCCCAAACGTCTTGGGGCCTACCGATCCAGGGGCGGGCCTGTTGCTTACTTGCCTGCGGGAAGAAGCCAAGTGACTGGAGGATCCAGGGGAGGACTTTTCAGAGAGAAAACAAGAGCAACAAGACCGGTGCCTCTAGAAGAGCCTGGAGACTCAGTGGGAGGATGCATCCCGGGTCACCTACCACACAGTACCGTAGGTTCGGAAAAGGAAACTGGTACTATGTGATCAAGCCTTGACATTGCAAAAAGTCGCTAATTACCCAATCCTGTGGTAGAGAATTGTGTCTACTGAATCTTAAAGTCTGTGGCACAGATTATGACCGAGCATCGCCTTGGCTACTAGGTCAGTGAGAGAGACCTATCCGGTGGTTGCTGAATCCAGTTGTGGAGCTGTTATCCTCTGGATCAAAGAAAGTATTCCTGATCTGCAATTTAAAAGGTCACAGAGGACAAGGGGACACTCTACGTCTAGAGGAAAAAAGATTTAATCTCCAAATATGTGAAAATGTGAAATAGACTCCCTCCTGAGGTGGTTCTGGACAGCTCTGTAGATTGCTTTAAGAAAGGCCTGGATTCTTTCCTAAATGTACATGTAATATACCTTGGCACTAACATTCATAGGTAAAGTTGAACAAGGGAAAATCTGTTTGCCTCTCCGGTTGCTTAGGAAGGAATTTTTTCCCCTGCTATAGCAAATTGGAGCATGTTTTGGGGTTTTTAGCCTTCCTCTGGATCAACTGTGCTTGAAAGATTGTGTATATGGGATTGTACTTTTTTTTTTTTTTTTTATGGTTGAACTAGATGGACTCAATCTGACTAACTATGTAACTGCCCTAATGCCACAAAAAAAGCCTGGTGAAGCATGTCAAGGTGTTGTTGGGCATGTTGTAATCAGGCTTTTTTGTGGCATCTTTCTGGCAACTTGACCAGGCAGCTAATTTTTGTTCAAGTATTGCTGTATTGTGGTCCCCTGTAGGTTTTTCTTTGTATCCTGCACAATTCTTCTGGAAGTTGTGGCTGCAGTCTTTCTTGGTCTACCTGACCTTGGCTTGGTATCAAGTGATCCCCAATTTTTCCACTTTAGGTGATTGAACAGTACTGAGTTACATATTCAAGGCTTTGGATATCTTTTTATATCCTTTTTTCATCTTTATAAAGCCCTACTACCTTGTTTTGCAGGTCTTTTGACAGTTCTTTTCTGCTCCCTATGGCTCAGTATCTAGCCTGCTCAGTGCATCCACGTGAGAGCTAACAAACTCATTGACTATTTATACGCAGACATTAATTGCAATATAAAAAGCCACAGATGTGGAAATTAACCTTACTTGCCATTTTAACCTGTGTGTGAAACTTTGTGCGTCTGTACCAAGGCCAAACATTCCAGGGTAAGTAAACTTTTGATCAGGGCCGTTTAGGTGATGTCTGTTATTAGGAACGGAAAAAATAGCCAAACAATTATTACTATGTGATAGTTAAAGGATAAGTTCACCTTTTCAGGCAGAATTTTAGTTTTCATAATGAATAGAAAAGTTTTCCAGTGCCATTTCTGGCCCAGCAGGTTTAAAATCTTGTCCGTTTATTTGTATTTTTAAAGGGATTTTCGGATTCCATCACTTCTCAGCTTTTACTTCCTGTTAGGTCATTTACCAGAAGCCTTCACTTCCTTGTTGCATCACAGAAGAGGATGTGGACCACACCTGCCTCAGTACAATACCACCTTCCACCCACTTCCTTTAGAATCTGTTGTACAATCGTCTTTAGATCAGATCAACTATGTAGTACTAAGCCCTGCCTGATTTGCTACAAATTTAATGGATTGTTTAGGTGTGTCATCCTATTTCATAGTTCTAGTAAATCTAAAGGAAATTGTACAGTCGGATTATATGACCATTTTTATACCCTTACATAGAAGGGGGCTCAGTTTTCAGGCCTTATTTACATCTCCACATAGCAAAAACCTTCCCGCATGCGTTTTGTTTTGGGTGTTGTGGAGCATTTTCACTTGTCAAGCATAGGGTAGCCCATTCACTTTAATGGGCTGCATTACATGCAACAATCGCCCCAGAGAAGCTTCAGGACTTTTTTTGAAGCAGAGCATGGTGCGTTAGCGCAGTCTTTGGTGAGTTTGCTGCACTTGGGGAGCCTTTAACCACTTCCCAGTTCAGTTATCCCGACTGGACGTCATATGACATGACATCTAGCAGTATAAGCCGCGATCACGCGCAGCGCGGTAATCAGGGATGTGTCAGTCTGACACACCGCATCTCTGATTCCCGGTAGCTGTATCCAGTCACAGATGATCACAGTGTAAACAGGAAAAGCTGTGCATCGGCTTTTCCTCTATCATGGTCGGACAGACGTGAGTAGAGGAGAGCCGATCGGCTGCTCTCCTGACGGGGGGGGTCTGCGCTGATTATCAGCAAAGACCAACACCCCCCCCCCCCCGAGGATGCCCACCAATAATGTTCACCAGGTATGCCACCCAGGGATGCCAATCGGTGCCCATAAATGATGCCAATCTGTGCCCATCAGTAATGCCTGCCAGTACCGCCCTCCTCATCAGTGATGCCTGAGTGCCATCCATCAGTGCCCATCAGTGAAAGAACTTATTTACAAACACTTATAACAGAAACAAAAACTTTTTATTTTTATTTGTTTAGCAAAATATAAAAACCCCGGTGGTGGTGTTTTTTGCAGTTTGCCATGCGTTTGGAAACAGATGTGAATGGAGCCTCATTGTTCTTGTGTAAATGCACCAATTTCACTTTCAGGCCCCATCCACACCTAGAGTAGTGGGAGCGTGTTTTTTGGCTCGTTTTTCCAGGGTTGCAGATGGGGCAGCCCATTGACTTTAAGTGATAAAGTAGCCCATGGGACATTTTGGTGTGGTGGGAGTTGCAAGTTTTTTACTGCATTTGTAACCTGTTTTTTCATGTGGCAAAATGTGTGTTCATTTTTGTTTGGTGTGCCGCTAACAATTAATGACATTGAAAGCACAACTAGCTAATTTTAGTATAAATGTGGCCATACACTATACAATCTTATTGTACAATCTCCTTTAGATTTATCAAAACGATATAACTGGAGGACACATTCTATCCAATCACTCTATATCCAATCGGGCTGCCAAAGAGTTTAGAATACAGCCTGAGCTCGCCTGAAGGTACGCTGGGGAAGCCAGGCAAATGCACGTGTGGAGAAATGCTGGGGATGCTGTAAAAACGTAGTTCATGGCTGAATGTGAGCTAATGCGGTCAGCTGGTAAACTCCTTCTTGTGTCTTGCTGGTTCCTCTGTCTCTGTATACCAGGGAGTCTCCGAAACTTTCTAGGAAATATAGCAAGGGCTAAGGTAAAGCCTTGGTCTCAAAATCAAAAAGAGCTTGTATTTTTCTGCAACCGAGGTACAATAATGTACCTCATACACTAAGTATGTACATAGAAGAGCTGGATTTTAGAGAGGGGAAAAAAAAAAAAAGGTGAGCGTAGCCTTTAAAGGACAAGTTTCCCTTTTTAGAAAAAAAATAAATGCATCTTTTTGCAGGTAAAAAAAAAAATCTGCATTTATTTAATTATTTTACCTGGAGCCTGCAAAGCATTGCACCCGCGATCAGCAGACTTCTCAGTGTATCTGTCTGCTCCTACCTTGTACGGCCAGACAGATGCACACTGACAGGTAAAATTAATTGAACTACCAGAGCGCTATCAACAGCACCATGGTAGTTCATTGAAACTACAAGCCGACAGCCGCAGATGCTGTTGGGACTTGTAGTTTCCCATTCACAGAGGACTATGAATGGATGACGTTGGACAGGTGGGCGGAGCCCTGCACGGCCATGTTATTCGCACAGTAACAGCGGGCGCCCGTAAAAGATGCCTACCCACCGGGGGGGAGGTGGCTGCAGCTTCTGGAATAGTAACATGTTCCAAAAGGTGAACTTATCCTTAAATAAAAGACAGTGTTTGTGGTATGATCTGTCACATTTTCAATATCAGTGCCAAAATTTCAAGATTTCTACCAGGGTATGCAAACTTTTGAGACCAACTGTATGTGATACAGCACAGGTCTATCACATATAACGTTGCTTGCTTAGTAATGAGCAACTTTTATTTTCAAGATTTTCTCTTTGAACAAGCAAGGCACATTTGGTCACTAGTCAATGTGGTCTGCAAGCAACCCAGTCTTTGATGATCTGAAAGTGACAACAAACCCTGGTTTAAAAAAATCTATCCTAGTACAGTATGTAGTCTTAAAGCTAACCTCCAGCAATTCAACTACTTTCTAAAATGTGCCAGATTACTGTGGATTAAATTCGGCAAGGTGCATGCCACCTTGTGGACTTCTCTCTTTTATTTACAAGTTACAGTTTGACTGAACCCCAGTTGTATAGCTATATTGTTATGTTTCTGGCACTCAGCTCCAGCAGCTATAGAGTCGTATGCAGCTTCTCTGCCTGCCCCCTCAACACCCCTTTCTGCCCAGTCACAGAGCACGTTGTATCATGTGAACCCTTCTGTGAATGGACAGTGGAGGGGAAGGGCAGGCAGAGCTGTTGCTGTATGTGGAAGCATTTTCTTCTGTCACAGCATCGGGAGTGTAGTGATGGCTGTACTCCCAGCACTTGTCAATAAGAGTTAGGTCCACGAGGATGTAGGCACCTTGTTGGATTTAACCCATAGCACATTTTAGTAAGTGCGTGAATCCTGGATTTCAGCTTTAATTCAATAAAGTCAAAGTACCTTCTATTGCTCTCTGCCGTCTGCAAATCTCCCAAAAAAATTAGAACTCCAAACTATTGGATTTGTAGTGTGCATTAGGCAGTGCACATGACGGCAACTAATGTGCACTTCTCGTTCCATACAGAAATGAGGGGGGACTGAGGTTTAGAAGCTCACGGAGGACGTTGCAAGGCAGCAGTAAAACTTTTTAATGAAAAATATATTACAGGGCCATTAAACAGTGGATGTGTATAGATTCTTTTTTTGTAGAATAAGGATATCTTTTAGTGTCGCTTTAAGTAAGTTTTGAAGCTATACAGAATAATGGAAAACATACATGAAAACGTTTGGTTATGTTTAGACCAGGGCTCACAAGAAGGGTGTTTGAATTGTGCTGGAAGTCAGATTAGGGCCGCTAATGGTGGAAAAGAAGTACTGGAGGGGACAGCAGTGGGTTGAATGTAAATATTGCATTAAAAGCTGCTTTGTTGTATTTGACTGATTTTTTTTTTTTTATACGATTTGCAAAAAGAACTGCTGAAAATAGTGATTTTTTTCCTGTTGGAACTGCGTGGCGGTTTCATCTGCTTTTCATGTTTTTTTTAATGGCTGTTGCACTTTATTGACCTTCATTTTTTAAGTGTACGTTAAGGCTGGGGCTAGGTTACCAGGGAACTTGTGGAATAGTTTTGAAGTGGGAAAACTCCTCTAATAAATTTGCCCATGTACCAGATTTTTGAACACACTGTGGAAACCAGAATAAAAATTGTGGAATTGCTGTGCAGACAACCAGTGAGGCTTCTGTTTTAACTAGCAATGTCGCCAATTTTTTATTTTTTCTCCAAGTAAAGTTGAGCAGGAACTGATCCCCTGTCAGATGTTTACTGCTGTTCAGAAGGCAAAGGTGGTAATAGACCTCTCAGCCAGTTAATGGATATCTGTATATAAATATCTGTAAATAATGGAGAGTGAGCCATGACCAGCTCAAATGACAATAATCTGTTTTAAATGGAGCCAATACTCTCATACTCATGCACAGAATGCTGCTTACTGTGGACAGTAACTTCAGTTTTTACACCATGCCCAAAGTGTTTTTGTATTTTTCAATTGAAATAAGTGTACCTGATCAAGGTCAATATCATTGTATAAATAATTATTTTCTTTTTTTCAGAAAGCCATAGCTTACCTTTTTCCATCTGGATTATTTGAGAAGAAAGCCCGGCCAGTTATGAAGGTATGCCCTTTTTATTTTATTTTTTTTCCTTTTTTATATACTGTTTAGATCATGGGTGCTCAACCTGTGGCCCTCCAGCTATTGTAGAACTACAATTCCTATGAGGCATTGCACGCTGCTGACAGTTACAATCGTGACTCTCAAAGGCAGAGGCATGATGGGACTTGTAGTTTTGCAACAGCTGGAGGGCCACAGGTTGAGCACCCATGGTTTAGATTGTTGCTCATACAAGAGGAGAGAAATCTTCAACTGTGTTTCGATACAGTAGTACATTCACAAAATTGAGAAGGTAAGTCATATTAAATATGATCCAGGGACATTTTACAACTCATTTTGTAATTGTACATTTCAATATCTTCCATGGAGAACCCTGAATATTTATGGTGTTGGGTTTGGTAGTAGGGACCCATCTAAGTTTAGACTATGATAAGGCATGTTATATCGGTAAGGGTTAGTTTACACTTGCTTCAAAATATGGCTTCGGACAGGCTTTGTTAAAGCTCTCTGAACGTCAGTCAAAGCTCCTGTCACTAAATAAAATGGTTCGCTTACTGTCCTTAGTCCTGTTTACCCCTTGCTTTTGCTTGGCGCTTCGAGTGAGCTTTGCCATAGCCTTCTATGGAAGCTTTGAAGCACCACTGAAGCTACATGGGGTATAATTTTAGAAGTAACACCAAAGCAAAAGCATGTGTAAACAGGACTGTAAGCTAAGCATTTTATTTAGTGAAAGGAACTTTGAATAGCGTTCAGAGAGCTTTGAAGAGGAAGTAAACTTTCCCTGCAAAGGTAAAGCATAATGGACTACTATGCCTCACATAGTAGCCCATTATGTGTCATCTGCGATGTCACCGCTGTCCCCTCTTCTTCCTTCGGGGTATCGCTGCCAGTGGCCAGAGCAGCGATGACGTCACTCCGGCGCATGGGAGCCGTAAGTGACCGCATGTTTGCCTTAACTTGCGGCGCGCCCAGTGCGCATGCGCCATAGACAGCAGTGCCCCATTTTTGTAAAATATCTCCTTATAATTTTTGGACCTTAATCTAGGCTTACCTGTAGGTCAAAGTGGTCTGTAAGGGTTTACAACCACTTTAACAAAGCCTGTCTGAAGCAAGCCTTGTTGAAGCCGAAGCAAGTGTGAACAAGCCCTAAGAGATTGTTGATGAGCTGTCATGAATGTAAGATGTCTTATTGTTGGTGGAAGGGTTTGAGCCTCCAAAATATATATTAACAAAGAATAGACTTGGTATTTATATGTGTTATTTGATTGTTCCACATTTCATCACAGCTCAGAATCTTATTCCTTAGATTATTATTGTAATATTTCAGATCCGTAAATATATGCTTATGGACACCATTTTTCTCTTTTTCTGCAGCATCCTGATGACATTTTTCCAAAGCAACTAGGTAAGTGTACAAACACCACTGTGGCTTGTAATAGTCCTATTCAGCTGGATTTGCTTAGTAATGTTGAAGGCATTTCACCACTAATCCAAATTATCACCTCAGTTCTGAAGAAAGCTAATCTGATGTGAGCCCCAGCAAAAATAGACTTTACATCTTCTATGCCATAGAGCAGGATCTGACACCCAACCGGATATTTGACTCTTTCCCGCTCCGGAAGATTTTACCCCCTTCATGACCAGGCCATTGTTTTGCTATTTAGCACTGTGGTAATTTAACTAGTAATTGCGTGGTCATGCAACGCTGTAACCAAGCAAAATGTATATATATTTTTTCACACAAATAGAGCTTTATTTTGGTGGTATTTGATCACTGCTTTTTTTTCAATATAAATGAAATATATCTTATATATTGCTATTGGTGATTTATAATGGTAATGGTTATAATGGTAAATCAGTGACTTATAATGGCACTGGGATAGTGCGTCGGACAATCTGACACTCTGGGGAACTGACCCTGACATCACCACTAATACAGTGATCGTTACTAATAATATACACTGTCACTGTACTAATGACACTGGCTGGCAAAAAATGTAACATCTAGGGCGATCAAGGGGTTAAATGTGTGCCTAACAATGTTTAGTGTGTGTACTGTGTGATGATTTTGTAATGTGCCAGTGTTTACTCCCTTCTTTGCAGGGAGAAAGAAACTGGCATAACAATGCTGTCTGTAGAGAGCCCTGTGCTTACTAATACAGGGCTCTCTTCTGTCATTTGCTCATCGGGCCCGTGGCCAATGATCATTGCCATGGGGCCCACTGATTGGTTTGTGCTGCAGCGAATGGCCGCAGTCTTTCGGGTCTGTGCGCATGTGTGCGAGCGGACCCGGGAAGAAAGCCATGACACACAGGTAAATGTACTGAGGCGGGTCGGCAAGTGGTTAAAAGGCTGTTTCACTGTAGCACATCTGTCACAGATACAATCTACAGTGGTGAATTCACCTTATACAGTTTCTTTCTACAAATAATTCACTAGCACAAGAAACTGATCCATCATCACACATGCAGCCCTATTACCTTACAACACACATCTTAACCCCATTTAAAGGATAGGTTCATCTTTAGTAACATGTGACCCCCATATTTAGGGTGTAACATGTTACCAAATCACATGCTGCCACCCTGATCTGATCCTCTCCCCACACCTGCTGCACAAAAAACAGCGTGTCCACCCACACAGCCACGTCATTCATTTGCAGGTTTCTGTGAATAAATGAACTACAACCACCACCATCCATTGCGGCTGAGAGCTTGAAGTTCTCAATGAACTATGAGGGTGCTGGTGAGCAACTGCTTTCCCATATCTGAGGTACGGGCAGTCATATTTACTGTCAGTCTGCAGGAGCCTGGTATTGCACCCACAATCTGCTGATTGCAGGTGCAATGCTTTACAGACTCCTAAGGAAAAACAATGTAATTTTTTTTTTTTTTTTTTTTTAATGATAATCTGGGCTCCGGCTGTCCTGACCCTTATTAAAGGCATTATTTCTTGCAAAAATTTTACTTAAATACAAAAATATTTTCTCATGCCTTTATAGAATATTGGGGGTTAACATTTCTGTTGCATAATAAATGAACAATTGGTAACGATCAAAAATACATTTAGAGTTTTTTTGTTTTTTATTTACTACTATTTTGTAACTGTAGTTTTCAGTAGCAATATTAATACTTTTTTGTATTGTCTGATTAAAATCTCTTGAGTTTGAGAATGTGCAGGGCATAAAATGCTGTCATCTAGCCTCTAGCGCAGGGGTCTCCAAACTGTGGCCTGGATGTGGCCCTTTGCTTGCCTTCATCCAGCTCTTGGGGCACTATTCCTTCCACTGATATGGGCACTATTCCTCCTCACTGACACCAATGATGGGGAACTCATTTTCCCACTGACGCCAGAGATGGGATGTTATTCCTCGCCACTGAAACCAATGATTTAGTTGGTTAATCCAACTGACCACCAAGTCTATGGCATTGTTTACTCGCACTGATGCCAGGGTATTTTCTACTGCTACTGGCCATAGTCTGCCCCCCCCCCCCCCCCTAAAATTTGTAGGGCAGTAAACTGGCCCTTTGTGGATTCTCCATAGGAATTTCCTTAAACTAAAAATCCTTGCAGGGCATCTCAGAGACCTGTGATGTCTTGGCACAGGGTTGTACCCTGTAACACATTATCCCAACCAGAGCAATTTATGTAAATTAAAGAGGGGTTCCCACTTAAAAAAAAATAAACAATTAAAAGTCAGTAGCTACAAATACTCCAGCTGCTGCCTTTTTAATAATCTAACACTTACCTGTCCTAGGGTCCAGCGATGTGGGGGATCAAAGACCCCCTCGTCCCCCGCTCCGCTTGGCGGCACCAGCATTTTAACTGTGGGCGCCCGGCTGTGGCTTCACAGCCGGGCACTTACTGTGCATGCGCGAGTCGTTCCGTCCCTGGCCGTGCCATCATCTGGGACCGGTCACGTGTCCCAGATGATTGACAAGAGGGAGGTGGAGAGGCAATCTCCCTTCCTGTGCCAAGGGAAGTGACGTCAGGAGCCCAGGCACAGAAGGAGACAGACTATGAGGGACCCCCTAGCAACAGGCATTTAGAGGTGAGTAAAAAAAAAAAAAATTCTTCAAATGTTTTTTTTTTTTTTTTTTTAAGCACATTAATACATTTTTTGTTTTTTGGAGTGGAACTCCACTTTAAGTCAATTAATTCTTCTTTGAGAATCTGTTTCATATGCAGACTACTTCATTTACTAGGGCTTATAGTATGTGAGCAATTTAGTCGTTTACTATTTTTTTTTTTTTTTGTATTGCATAGAGGCAATATTGCAAAGGGAAACTCTCTTATTAAGGTGTTTTAAATAAAAACTACCTATGGTGCCTGTAGCTAGCAGTTATTTTAAGACCTGCACCAGAAAGCGACAAACGCTAGAAGTTTGAACGTAATTGGTTGCCATGTAGCGTATGTGCTGTTCCCATTTCACTTTGGCATTTTGACAGATGAGTCCAGAGTCATTCCTAAGGTGAGTTTTATCTAAGAAGAAATGAATGTGACTTTTTTTTTAGGGAAATGGAGTAAGTGAATCTGGGAAATATGGCACTAAACAAAATAGGAAGATGTGATTTATTGTATAGGTATACATTTTTTTAGTTAAATAGTTAGTAAAATATGTATTTTTATTAACGCAGAAATTGTCTGCTTTTCACTTTGCACTGTTTTTTTACATTTAGTTTTCTTTAGTTCCTTGCATAGTTTGCTACTTTTCCAGTGTACAGAGTTCATGTACACTCGTATATTTTCTTTAATCAGAAATGTTTTTTTTTGTTGCTGGCATGCATAATGTTCCCCTGGAAATATTGGGTCTGCCATTGCTAACCTGATGCCAAAATTACTAGTTTTCTGCCTGTTCCCGACTTCCGTACCTTTTTAAAGCCTACTTTTGCCATTAAAAAAAAACCACTGTTTGTTGTGTCCTCATTCATACAGCATACAAAAATATGCTTTTAAGAATATAATTACCTTTTTTTTCTTTTTTTCTTTTTTGTCGCATAGGACTGAAAGCTATTTTGTACAATTTCAAAGTTCAGTTAAAGGGACAATCCCAGGGAAAGTGCAATACCACCCAAACAGTTAACACCTTATCCCCCCAGCACCCAAAAAGAAAAATAATAATTTGGTCCCAATTTCCCCCACATACACAAATGTAAATGTACACGTTTGGGCAACCAGTGCACGGGAATGTAGATTACACTACACATGTTTGTACATTAGGGCTGCAACTAACGATTATTTTCATAATTGATTAGTTGGTCGATCATTGTTTCGATTAATCGGTTAATAACCTTAAAACAAAGTGTGGTGTATAATTTAGTTAATATGTAAAGTTTAAAAAGAAAAAAGGCGATTTATTCTTAAATATCTCTATGCAGTGGTAAATATAAATAACTATATCATTGGGGAGCAAAATATCTAATCCACTCTGAGAATAACAGACAGAAGAGATATACTGTATATACTATTAAAGGGTGACTCTGGTAAATATTATCAGACTCAGAGATCACATTTTTTTATTTAAAAAACAATGTCTTCCTTCAAAAAAAAAATGTAATTTTAGGAACGTTCATTCAATTTTCAAATCGTTAGTGGGGTCAAATCTACGTTCATTTTCAACCACAGTGACGGGAAAAATATGGAAATCGAAAACTTCTTGGTCGAGCGAATTTTCAGACAGTGTATGTGGTTTTCGTTCAGAAATTACATTCATTTTAAAAACCGAATGTTAAAAACAAGTGAAAATTTCAAACAACATTCTTTAATTCAGCGAAAGTACAAAGATTTTTCGTCTGAATATTCTTGTCTGAAAATTGATCCAGCATAAGCCTCGGTACACACCTATGCAGTTTGCTTTTGATCTGTTTCTGCAGTGCTTTTTGCTGTGCGTTTTGATTTTTGCGCATGTGATTTTTGCGACGATTTGCATTTTTGCATTTTTTTTTTGGCCCAATTTGTTGTTGGACAGATTAAACACAAATTGCTGCAAAAAACGCATTGCATGCTTTTCTGCAGCTTCTCCATTGACTTATATTGAACCAAAAAAGCACGGGCTTCTTTAAAAAAAAAAAAAGTCCCTGACCATTTCCAAATACGCAGAGGCTGAAAAAAAGCATAGATTTGAACGTGTCCCATAGGAAACCATGTAAATGAACTGTAGTGCGTTTCTGCAAAAAGCACCAAAAAACACACAGATGTGAACCAGGTCTAAGACATTTAGTAACATAATGGGGTTAAAAAAAACTAAAATTGGCCCCTTTATAGTACAAAAAAAGCATATAATCACTACTGTAAGGGTTTATTTTTTTTTTTTTACTGTAGAACTGTGAAAGTTATATTTACAGTAGCGATTATTTGCTCTTTTTTGTACTATAAAGGGCTCATTTTAGTTTTTTTTAATCCCATTATGTTACTGCTCGATTAATCGCTTATGAAAATAGTAATCGATTAATTTCATAATCGATTAGTTATCGATTAGTTATCGATTAGTTGTTTCAGCCCTAATGTACATGTATGCTCGCTCAATGTACTTTTTACAAAAACTTTGCGCTTGATAAACCGCTGCGCTAATATCATAAGTGTATAAATTCAATCCTGCGCTACCTACAATAAAAATAAACTGCCTAGTGACTGCAAACAGAAAATTGTATTCCCACAACCTATTTATAAAATACCAATGTGACACTATTGCACCTACCTAATTGGCAACTACAGGCAGTCCCCGAGTTACAAACAGGTTAGGGACTGCCTGTTTGTTCTTAAGTCGATTTTGTTCGTAATTCGGACGCTAATAATCATCCAACGTGCAATACACTTTTTTTTTTTTATTATTAAAAATGCACTTCCTGAGGAAGTCATGTGACCGCTACGATATGCGTTGGGTGGAGCTGGGTGACTGAGTGCCACAGGAGCTGTGGCCCCGCTGTGCTGTTTACATGCAATTGCTTTTTAGTCTTATCTAAGTGCATTTTTAATTTATAAAACATTTAACAAGGCATACTACACTGGGAGGAACCCCTTTATTATAGGAGTCCATTGCAGGAAGAGTTTACGATCTCTTAAAGTGCCATACACCCATATTTCTGGATTTACTCTATACCATCTAAAGTGGCAATGAAGGAGTTATTCAAGTAAGGCCTTAACCGAGTGTAACCAAAAAGTAGCCCCAAGGTGGGGAAAGCTTTTTTTTTGACCTGGCACTTGGCAGGTCCTTCATTTGAGGTGAGAGCATATAATGAACGGTGGTGGGAATCACTATGTATGAAATTAACTCTGCGCACAAGGTGGAATATAAGATTTCCTCTGAGTGTACAGAATTTGTACAGAACTTATTGGATATTGTTGTTTATATGAGACTGTGATTTAATGTAAAGAGGACATTTATACACAGATTTTCACTGGTGAAATTGATTTGTATTTTGACAGTTTTGTGGTGTAATACCATGTGTTTTTTTTTTTTTTTTTTTTTTCTAAATTTTTATTTTCTTATTTTGTTTATTGATTATACATACAATATATGATGTGTGTACTGTTCACAATAAGAGTGTATTGCACATTGGATGATTATTGGGCCTACATTCACATATTGGTCATATTATTTGGATGCAATAATTGCTAATTAGGTAGGTGTAACCGTGTCAAGTTGGTATTTTAATGCTAATCTGTCGCATGAAAAACTACAACTACCACTATTTTATTCTCCAGGGTCTCTGCTTTCTATATATAATGTTAAAGCAATCTTCAGGTCTACAACTATTTTTTTTTTTTTTTTTTTTTAAAGCTACAGACTCCGGCAGCAAATTAATTAAAGCATTGTAAAAGGTGAAAAGTTGGGGAAAAAACTGCTGAAAAAAAGAAAAAGCAGATTTAAAAAAAGAAAAAATAATTCTCCCTTGGAAGGACAGTAATCTATAAATATCATAAACAATGTAAATTCACATTTAAATAATGCACAATATTGACATTTGGCTTGTGTTAACATACCATCAGCTACAAGCATAGAAATGCATTTCTGTAAATAAGTAGTGTAATTAACACCTCTGTTTAGTGGATGTCTAAAAGTGCTTTGTTTTTATCCCATCAGCAATTCAGTGGGGAGAAGACAAGCGCCCATTCCACTTTCTATTTTACACTGGCAAACAGGAGTTTTACTCATTAATGCACGTGAGTATCTTATGCTGCATGATGAATTGTGCGAGCTGTACGCCAAGCATTAAATTACACTAGGGACTTTCTCAAATAGGCTCTGGGTCTCTGCATTTTATTTCCAAGACAATGAGTAAATGCCTAGAAATCCTTTAAGTGCAAGATTTCACGGTGACGCCGGGCAGGGAATGATTGGGTTTGCAGTCTTCCCTTTGCCTGATATTGTTTAATATGGTTTTCCTTTCATGGAGTGTAGCTGCTCATTTCTTGCATGTACAGTTTTGTTTTACCAAGTTTGGAGGTCTATGAAGAGCTGCCCGTCACAGAAGGATTCATCGAGTCTGGCACAAAAAATAAAGCAGAAGCTTAAAGCAAATTTGTAAATTAGTAGAAAAATTATTGCTATTAGCTAGTGGAGCAAGGTAGGTAGACTCAGCATCTGTCTTGTTTACATGCTACATAGAAAGTGCTATCCACTAGGGGAGAGGTACTGTATAAACTGTTATCATTGGAAAAGAGCTAGCACAAGAGAAACCTGAATAGAGCCTACTGTGATTGCACATATGATTTTTTTTTTTTTTTTTTTTTTTTAACTAGTCTCTTAAATCCAGCCAATTTTCTTGGTTTTAGATAAATTGAAATTTTAATCTTTGCCAGGCTTAATGCTGTCAGCCACACTGAGATATTCTCTCATGTCCCGTCCCTCTGCAACCATGATTACCTTAACCACTTGACCTTCGAAACATTTACCCCCCTTGATCAGACCACTTGTTGCAATATGGCACTGCATTACTTTACTGATAATTGCATGGTCATGCAACGATGTACCCAAATAAAATGTAGTCCCCCCCCCATCTTTCTTTTGGTGGTATTTGATCACCACTGCCTTTTTTTCTTTTTTACGCTATAAAAAATAAGACCGACCATTTTGAAAAAAATAATATATACTTTTTACTTTCTGCTATAAAACATATGAAATAACAAAAATATAAACAGATTTCTTCATAAATTTTGGCCAATCTGTATTCTGCTAAATGTTTTTGGTAAAAAAAAATCCAGATTAAGCAAATATTGTTAATGAACATTATAGCATCTACAAACTATGGGATATATACTGGAATTTTAATTTTTTATTATGCTAATAATGGTGGGGATCAGCGACTTATAGGGGGGGCTGTGATATTGGGGCAGACAATCCGACAATAACTGACGCTTTTGACACTTTGCGGGAATCAGTGACACTAATACAGTGATCGGTGTTAAAAGAAAAAAAAATATGCGCTGACGCTGTACTAATGACACTGGCTGGGAAGGGGTTAAATATCTAGGGCAATTAAAGTTTTAACTGTGTGCCTAGCCAGTGTTTGTGTTTACTATGTGTGCTACTTAAACTAGGGAATGGGATCATTTTAGTCCCTGCTTTGCAGGAACACAAAATCCATCCCTTCCCCCTTGTCAAAATGGAACTCAGCGTTTTTTTTAAAGGCAGAGCTCTATTCTGAGTCCATGCCCGACGATCGGCGGGTGCCTACAGACATCGAGTGCCCGGCACCCACAGATCGGCTTCTGCTGTGAATAATCACTGCAGAAGCGGCTTGCACACTCCCCTGCAGGTGGAAGGGCAGAACCATGGATATATACGTGATTCGGTGCACAGCTGCTGCCCTGTAGCAGTGAAACTGGTCAGCAAGTGGCTATAGACATTGCAATTCTTACCCTCTTTACTAAAGAAAGGTGTTTATGTTTATTGATTTTCTGTCTCCATTAAAGATATTTGCCTTTACTTCCTGTCCTGATGACAGGACGTTCCCCAACAGAGAAATAAATGGTAGTGAAACTTTGAGAGGGGCTCCAACCCTTTCCTGCTCTATCACAAAAACAAAAATGTCTGGAGTTAGCATTTGGATAGACATTGGTCTTTCTTCCAGTAGAATGCAGGATGATACATTTTGTTTTTAAGTACAACAATTACGCAAGTTAAAAAGTTTCATCAGTATTTGCAATTTGATAGAGACAACTAACTGCACCTTATACTTTGATGGATCAGTCGTAAATATACTTGCCAGATTCGGAGCAGTACAATATCTCTTGAAGAATGACATCAAAGGACACTGACAGGAGGGCACATGGAACCCAGAATCCCTTGGAAAGGTTGGGAAACCCATGTCTCAGCTCCCCATGCACCTATTATTATGTCTAAGTCACCCTGTGTGAGTGAGAAAATATATCTTGTATTTCTTAAAATGTAAGTAATATTTATCCACATTATCTCCCAGGATATATGTAAAGACTATTCTTCGTTTGTTAATGAACTCAAGATGTTAATTGAGAGAGCTGATCATTGTCCTCTGTACAATGTAGTAGACGGGCAGACTCCTAGTGGAGCTCCTGCTATTGTGACAAAATGTCTTGTGGTTGTACTTATGATTATTTATAATCTACTGTGTGAAGCTCGGTGACAACAAGTCAGACCTGTAGTGAAATCCTGATGGGCAAAGAGTCACATCTGCTGCTTAAAGGGATTAGTTAATTAGCTCATGTTAATTTGTTACAGGTGTATTGTTAGAGTAATATGAGCGGGGGGATCTCCTCTTCTACTGTATTATAAATACTTGTAATTTTGGTTCTAATAAATCAGTGCACATTAGCACTAAGCAAGTGTCGTCTTGTTTTGTGCCTGGGAGTGGTTGGAATATCTGATATCTATATTCAGACTGGGAGGAAGTGGTATATGACGAAAGCACTCAATCGTAGGGATGTTTCGTCATACACCAACACACAGGTCGTACAATATCTCTGCCAGTATAATTTGTAATTCATAGACTCGCACTATTCCTTTTGGTACAAAAACTGCCCAGATTAGATTTTAAATGTAGAATGTATTTTCCCACCACTTAGCTAGAAAGTTGGATGATTAAATTATTTGCATTAGAACATAACAAATGAACACAGATACATGTATTTTCTTTCTTGCCCATTGAGGGACACAGGGAACAAAGCTGTAGGCCAGCCCAGAATAACCCCTCCCACATGCCTCAACTTTTTGGCTGGTGTCGTGAGAATATTTGTTTTATCTGCAGCTCTGTTGTGTGAAAACCTATTTTTGCTAGCACCCTTTCTTCTTACTCAAATTGTTCCTTCCTCATTAAAGACCCTTCACTACATCTCTGCTAGATTTGATGTTGCCGGAATAGCCAGGACGTGACTTTCAGGCACTGGGTTCCACGTAGGGTGCTTTCCAGACTTAATTTTTGTAGAAGTTAGCTGCAGAATGCTTTAAAGGTCCAGAGCCATAGGCATTGCCTCAGTGCATGGCCTGTCTCTGTAGATTCACATTGCAAGTTGGCTGGTCAGGTAGAGCTCCAAGAACTTCACTTGGGCCACTGGGTGCCTTTAAAATATCCATGCGGGTGCAACGTTTCTAATTTTATACGTGGGGTGGAGGAAGGTGTTACAGAGGGACAGGTCCCACTGTACTGGGTGCTCCCAGTTTTCACTCCACTAATGGTTCCAGGCTGCCTGCAGCATTCCTACTAATGGTGCCAAAGTCTGCAGGCTGGAATCACCTTGCTTTGGCCACAAGCGAATCCGACTCCTTCCCCTGCAGACGCTGATTTACCCATTGACCCAGCGGCCTTAGGCCGCAGAAAGTGTCCCATTCTGAATCACTCCAGTCTTTGTCTGAGCTTGCCCCTGAGGACTCAGTCTACTAATATCATTCCCAAATTAAAGGAGACTCTTTCTGCTCTTTTCGATATTGTGCACACCACTCTGAAACTAGAACATCAGCCTATTAATTCTACAAATGCAGTTTCCAGTCTTGGACCCTTTAATGTTGATAATGCCACAAAGACGTTTCCATTGCACCCACTCTCCTACTATTTCTCTGTGGAGATTGTAACATACTGACAATCTGTCTGTTAATCCCAAGCGTTTATTGGCCTTGTACCTATTTATTAAAGGTTTTGTGCTCTATCCTCAATGTGAATACGGCACATACGGTTCAACATTAAAATTCTATTTTCACAGCATACATTGTCATTTTAGAATATCAGAATTGTAATAGCAATGCAAACAATGGTTATTTATGATAAACGTATTTCAAAATCTACTTTTATTTTGTGAGTACTGCCTGCGTCCTGGATTTCCCTGTGTGCAATGCAGTTTTTCCTTTGCAGTTTTCTTTCATTTTCTGAAGACTATGTATACCATGGTACCTTGCTGCCTGCAACCAGCAAATCTGCCTCCTGAAACTCCTCTCTCAGCACCTCTGTAGTTCAGAAAGCAAGCTTGGGAAAATCTGTGGCACAGCAGTGCCTGCTCACAGGGTAGTGCAAACTTCAAGATCATTCAGTTTAATAGGAGTAGGCTTGAAATAATTGAAATGCAACGTGGAAATTTAATATGAGATACGTTTTAACAAGGTGCTCCCTCTTCCGGCTCAAATAGCCACAGCAATCTACGACGATCTTTGGCCCCTCCTTCCCCTGCAGCCTTCTGGGACATGCACAGGTCCCAGAAGACTGTGGGACCATTCACAAAGTGCAGAGCAACTTGTACATGTGCAGTAGGAAACTGTCTGTGAAGCTGGAAGGCTTCACTGCCAGTTCCCCTTACCCAACATGCTGGCTTCTGCACCTGAAGCCGATTAAAGAATCGGCTTGGGTGCAGAGATAGCTGGATCCCTGGACAGGTGAGTGTCCTTATATCAAAAGTCAGCAGCTACAGTAATTTTTTTGCCCAAACTGGAGCCCCTCTTTAAGGTCCCAACTGATGAGCATTGGAAAACCTCACTAGAGCTTGGTTGCCTCTGGTGGGCCCCATCCTTTTCTGCAACCTGGCTGTGCCTTTACATGCCAAACCGTGGCTTGACCACCATGTGGTCCTTCCATTTCTTTCCCCCGCAGCACGCCATCACATCCAACATGTACATTCGGCCATCATGGCCGTCGGGGAATGATGTCATCAAGACAGTGACAGAACAGACCATCATCGAAGCTTATGGTCTCAAGGATCGGGTTCCATCCTTTACTGTCAACGCACGCTCTACCTAGATCTGTAAGTGCTTCTAGGGCTTTTCAGCATCAAGCAACCTTTTCCCAGATTTGCAAGGCTACCTCCTGGATGTTGTATCAGGTGGATGCTGCGCGCAGTCCCAGTTCTGTTTTTTTTTTTTTTTTTTCTTTTGGCCTGTTGGCATTTATTTACTGTGTTGCCCACCCCTTAGTTGGACTGCTTTTGGGACGTTTCAGAGGTGAAAGACTTCCTGTGACCCTCCAGTGTATGGAGAGGGACATGGCTTCAACCACTTGGTATGATCATGTTCTCACTACTGCTTTGCTACAAAATGTAGGCATGATGGTTGTGGAAGGGGTTTTTTTATTTTTTTTATTTTTTTTTTCTTATGAATGTCTCATGTCTTTGTGTCGACACTGGGGGCTGTATAGAGCACTTACCTTCTCACGCTTCCTCAGAGAGCTCACGTTGTGTCTGGAACAAGCAGTTTTCCTTTCCTCCAGCCAGCAGTAGACCTCCAGTAAGTCTGGGGGGGGGTTCCTCCCTACCAGACGCCCCCTTGTGTTGTTTTTTCTCCCCCTCTTCACGGGGAAGAAATTCAAAAAAAAAAGAAAGGTTGTTGGTACAATCTCTCACTGAATTGGTGGTGACCGGAAGGATCAGGTTCACAAGAAAGGTTGTTGGTACAATCTTACTGAATTGGTCCGCTCCACATCAGTCGATGAGCCCACTTTTTGGTTTGGGTTCACTAAAGCCTCCCCAAACTGTTCATGCTTTTCCTATCCATTCATGGCTAAAAAAGCTTATGTATTCTGAGTGGGAACACCCAGATAAAGTTTTTTTTCCTCCAAAAAAGTTTTCAACACTTTATCCTATGGAGGAAGAGTTTAATAAGAAATGGGGGATTCCAGCAATTGACGCTGCTATATCCTCTGAACAAAAACCTGTCCTGTAGACAATGCTCAAATGCTGAAGGATCCAACAGATAAGACGTTGGAATTCCTTTTTTAAAAACTATATTTCGCTCACAGGTTCAGTGGTTTAGCTTGTGCTGGCAGTGATCAGGATATCTCAGTCCCTAAAGGACCAGTTTATAGACGTAATCAAAATTATTCCTGATAAGCAGGCCCAAGATTTGGCTGGGATATCAGAGGCGTTGTGTTTTACAGTAGACACTATGAAAAATTCTATTCTCCAGGCCTCACGGCTTATGCTAGGGCTGGTACATGTGCGTAGAATCTTATGGTTGAAAAATTGGTCAGCCGAAGCGCCATGCAAAAAGCTCTTGGCCAGTTTCCCATTTCACGGTGAACGGTTATTTGGAGATGATCTGGATAAATACAGCCAAAGAATTTCTAATGGGAAAAGTTCCCTTTTTACCGGTTAAGAAGAAGTTTAAGCCTTTTTCTTTTAGACAAGCTTCTTCTCCAGTGCCAGGAGCATCAGCCTCCAGGCAGTCACGATGGCCTCCACCGTTCAAGGTTCAAGAGGTAAACCTCAAGGTCAGTCCAAGGGTCAAAAGAGGCCCTGGGGGAGGAAACCCACTAAACAAAATACTAAAACCTCCTTATGAAGGGGCTCCCCCGCTCGCTCGAGTGGGGGGGGAAGACTTCTACAGTTTTCAAGGGTCTGGCAGGAACAATGTCAAGACAGATGGGTGGCTTCCTCAATTTTTTTCTCTAGGTTACAAACTAGAGTTCTGTGAATTCTCCTCGTTTTCTCAGATCAAACATTCCCAGAGATCCAGTAAAAAAAAGTATTTCTAGCTTTGAATCATCTCTTGTCTCAAAGAGTGATATCGGTGGTCCCCTTGGAAGAGCAAGGATTAGGGTTTTATTCAAACCTTTTAACGGTACCAAAACCAAACTGGGGATGTCAGACCCATTTTAGATCTCAACAATCTAAACCGTTTTTTGAATATCCGCTCTTTTCGCATGGAGTCAATCCGATCAGTAGTCTCCATCCTACAAGGTGGAGAACTTCTGGCATCAATCGACATAAAGGATGCTTATCTCCATGTGCTGATTTTTCCCGCTAACCAGAAATATTTATGCTTCGAGGTAGAAAATCTTAATTTTCAGTTCGTAGCTCTGCCCTTCAGTCTAGCTACCGCACCTTGAGTGTTTACAAAGGTCCTGGCTCCTCCTTTAGCCAGATTAAGGGCTCAAGGTATAATGATACTAGCCTACGTGGACGATCTACTCTTGATAGATCAGTCGGTAGCCTGCTTAAACCAAAGTTTGGTCACCGCAGTCAGCTACCTGGAATACCTAGGTTGGATTCTCAACCTAGAGAAATCCTCCTTTAAAACCATCAAGGAGAATGCAGTACTTGGGGCTGATCATAGATACAGTTCAGAAGAGGGTGTTTTTTCCCCAAGAAAGGATCAGTTCCATATGGGAACTGATTCAGTTGGTCAAAACAAAGAAGAATCCTTCTATTCGACTTTGCATATAATTGTTGGGAAAGATGGTAGCTTCTTTCGAGGCCATTCCTTATGCGCAGTTTCATTCAAGACTGCTGCAAAACAGTATCCTGTCAACTTGGAACAAGAAGTTCCAAGCTCTGGACTTCCCAATGAGTTTATCCCCCAAAGTGTGTCAGAGCCTCAATTGTTGGTTGATATCCAAGAATCTTCAAAAAGGAAAATCCTTTCTACCAGTTACCTGGAAGGTGGTAACAACAGATGCCAGCCTTCTGGGCTGGGGAGCAGTCCTGGAAGAAGCGTTTGTCCAAGGGAAATGGTCCAAATCAGAAATGACCTTGCCCATCAATATCCTAGAGATTCGAGCCCTGAAAGCCTGGACGCTCAGACTACGGAATTGTCCTGTCATCATCTAATCTGACAATGCCACAGCAGGGGCCTATATCAATCACCAAGGGGGCACGAGAAGTCGTGTGGCCCAAAGAGAGGTGAATCATATCCTATCTTGGGCAGAAGACAACATTCCTTGTCTGTCAGCAATTTTCATTCCAGAAATAGAGAATTGGCAGGCGGACTACTTGAGTTGCCAACAGTTGTTCCCGGGGGAATGGTCTCTTCACCCCGATATCTTTCTGTCAATATGTCAGATGGGAAATTCCAGACATGGATCTGTTTGTGTCCAGGTTCAACAACAAAATCGACAACTTTGTGTCAAGGACAAGGGATCCGATGGCATGCGGAACAGATGCCTTGGTTTTTCCGTGGGAATCAGTTTTCACTGATCTATGCGTTCCCTCTTGTTCTGTTGCTTCCGCGCCTTCTTCGCAGGATCAAGCAGGAAGGGAAGGAGGTGATTCTTGTGACCTCGGCGTGGCCCAGAAGATCTTGGTTTGCAGAGATCGTGAAGATGGCGGTAGGGGACCCATGGACTCTACCACTATGGCCAGACCTTCTCTCGCAAGGTCTGGTATTCCATCCTGCCTTACAAACGCAAAATTTAACGGTCTGTCTATTGAGACCCACATTCTGAAACACTGTGGGCCATCAGGTTCAGTAGTTTCTACTTTGGTTAATGCTAGGAAGCCGGCCTCCAGAGTCATATACTATAGAGTCTGGAAGGCATATGTCTCCTGGTGTGAATCCAGGGGTTGGCACCCCAGGAAATATGTCATAGGTAGGATCCTTGAATTTCTGCAGATGGGATTGGAAATTAAGCTGGCCTTGAGTACTATCAAGGCCAGGGCTGTTAGTGCTTCTTGGGCAGTGCATCACCAAGCCTCCATGGCTCAGATCTGCAAGGCCGCAACTTGGTCTTCAGTCCATACATTTACCAGAGTCTATCAAGTAGATGTAAAAGGTCATGAGTATATCGCCTTTGGGCGCAGTGTACTGCAGGCTGCAGTATAAGTCCTCTAGTCTCTTAGTGCCCTACTTTTGTTGTGTCTCCCTCCCTTCAGTTGCCATTGCTATGGGACATCCCACGTAGTAACTACTATGGCTGTGTGTCCTGTGATGTACAATAAGAAAAGATTTTTAAAACAGCTTGCCTGTAAAATCCTTTTTCATTGAAGCACAACACGGGACACAGAGGTCCCTCCCTTCTTTGGTATACACGTGTATTGCTTTGCTACAAAACTGAGGTACTCCCAGTAGTGGGAGGGGTTATATAGGGAGTGCACTTTTTGTCTTAGAGCGTGCCAGTGTCCATCACCTGAAGGTGGCCTATAACCCACATAGTAACTACTATGGCTCTGTGTCCCGTGATGTACAGGATTTTACAGGTAAGCTGTTTTAAAAATCCTATTTTATGTGGAATTTTAATTGCGTTACATTTTCCAAACAATCGGCACTATGTCTTAAAGAGAAAGTAAACCCGGACGTTTTTCCCTTTTTTTTTTTTTTATATTTTTTTCCATTTTAAACATTTAGCAGCTCATTACAAGGGATAATCTATTGAAATCAACCCTAAGGTCTGTAAATACCTTATTTAGGGTGTTTGTCTTCTCTTCATTTCCGGGTATTGGCCGTGCCATTTTTAGAGCTGTTTACTGAATCTGTTACGTATGTAACTTCCGCCCTTACTCTGAAATCTTGCGCATGCGCCATAGTGCCGGGAGTATCGGGAAGAAGAGAATCGTTGCAGCATCGCAAGACTTCTCCTCTGTGCCGTTCAGAGGGGAAGCTCGTTCACAGTAATTTTCCTACATGCAGGGAATACACAATTAGCACACTTTACATGCCGTTAATGAAAGATCATACTGCGCTATCGCGCATGACGTCATCTACGAGAAAAAGACGATTTTCATTGAAAATACAGCAGTAAGTACACTTTCACAGGCAGTGATCAGCTGCCTGTGTTATCTACTATCTGAACAGATTAAGTTGTCTCTGAGGGTTTACAACCGCTTTAAGGCTTCTAAACAAGTGCAAGTTTGTTCTGGGGAAAAAATGCATGTAAAAATTTTGAAAAGGATTACTTTTAAAATGTCTGTCAGTTAGTTGAGGTAGTGACAATGGACTTCGTGTCCTATCCCAAAGAACAAGCTATTATCACTCTCCTATACCCTCATGGAAATTCAGCAAATTTCCATCAAAGAAAAATGGCACACTTCTAGAAAAGAGTGTAAAAATAGTAATGCCTGTCTGTTATGCTTTTTCTGTGGGTTCTATGACAATGTTGGAATTATATGTTTAAAGTGCACCTTTCACCCAAAAATTGAGAACTTGTGTGTTAGTTCAATGTCTTTCTAAAAGAAAATCTATGTAAAAGTACTGTATTGGCATAACACGCACTTTTTCACTCTGAAAATTGGGTGCAAATAGCGTGTGCATGTTATACGCCAATACTTCAATTTTAGCTGCCTCGGAGGGGGGCGGAACAAGCGCTGTCAGATTACATACAGTGAGAATCTCCTGTTTACTTGGCGGCCTCTGTAATAGGAAGTCCTGTCTCCTGGGCCGCCATTGGACCACTGTTCTGTCTATCATAGGAGATTCTCACTTCATGTAATCTGTTGACGCTCGTCCCGCCCCCCTCCCTGTCCCCTCTAGGCTGCAGATGGGCATTGATCAGGCTGCACTGATGGCAATGTTGAGTTTGCTGCATTGAAGGCAATAGCGAGGCTGCTGCATTGAAGGCAATAGCGAGGCTGCTGCATTGAAGGCAATAGCGAGGCTGCTGCATTGAAGGCAATAGCGAGGCTGCTGCATTGAAGGCAATGGCGTGGCTGCTGCATTGAAGGCAATGGTGTGGCTGCTGCATTGAAGGCAATGGTGCGGCTGCTGCATTGAAGGCAATGGTGCGGCTGCTGCATTGATGGCAATGGTGCGGCTGCTGCATTGATGGCAATGGTGCGGCTGCTGCATTGATGGCAATGGTGCGGCTGCTGCATTGATGGCAATGGTGCGGCTGCTGCATTGATGGCAATGGTGCGGCTGCGGCATTGATGGCACGGGTGAGGCTGCGGCATTGATGGCACGGGTGAGGCTGCGGCATTGATGGCACGGGTGAGGCTGCGGCATTGATGGCACGGGTGAGGCTGCGTCATTGATGGCACGGGTGAGGCTGCGTCATTGATGGCACGGGGTGAGGCTGCGTCATTGATGGCACGGGGTGAGGCTGCGTCATTGATGGCACTGGTGCGGCTGCGTCATTGATGGCACTGGTGCGGCTGCTGCATTGATGGCAATGGTGCGGCTGCTGCATTGATGGCAATGGTGCGGCTGCTGCATTGATGGCAATGGTGCGGCTGCTGCATTGATGGCAATGGTGCGGCTGCTGCATTGATGGCAATGGTGCGGCTGCTGCATTGATGGCAATGGTGCGGCTGCTGCATTGATGGCAATGGTGCGGCTGCTGCATTGATGGCAATGGTGCGGCTGCTGCATTGATGGCAATGGTGCGGCTGCTGCATTGATGGCAATGGTGCGGCTGCTGCATTGATGGCAATGGTGCGGCTGCGGCATTGATGGCACGGGTGAGGCTGCGGCATTGATGGCACGGCTGCGGCATTGATGCGGATGGGCACTGACCCTTATTTTGCTTCAAAGTTCCTTATTTAAAATTTTAACGTTTTTTTTCCTGAAACTTCCCTCTTAAAATGTTGCGTGTTATATGTCGATAAATACAGTAATTAAAGGTAATCCTTTGCTCACAGCATATACTTTTATTTTATAACATCAAAATTGGAATTGCAATACAAACAATAGTTAGTTATTTTTTTCATCAAATATAGGCTTACTTGAAAAATCACACTTCTCATTTGATTCCTGAAACTCCTCCTCTCAACACCTGAGTAGTGCAGAAGGCGTGCTCTGTGAAATGGATGACACAGCAGTGCCCATCAACAGAACATAAAGAATAGATGTCCACTTCTGGGCAAAAAAATAAATAAAATAAAAAATAAATATCCCTTAAAGTGGAGTTGTGCATGCACTGCAAGGATTGCTCGTTTATGCTCAAGGGGAAAAATACGTTTTACTTAAGCCTAGTACATACGTGTTTATGGCAGCCGGTCCGACAGAAGACGGCTGTTTGGCTGGCTTCTGTTGAATGAGCATGCTGGAAAACCAACAACCAATCAGCGTTCTCAGCTAATGGCATAGAGCGCTGATCAGAGTGTTCTGGCGGGAAGGCTGTTCCCCTGTCAGAACACAATAGCTCAGCAGGGGAGATCGCTGTACTAATGTCGGGTCATTAGTACAGCGGCTCCAATGGACAAAAAACTGATGGTGTGTACTAGGCTTTACCTGCTCATCCCTGCATCTAGACTGACCCCCTGCATAGTCTGCAACTTGTTTTGCCCATTTGAAGTCAAGGCTGTTTTATATACAGCCTTTAAATGTCTAGTGGTTACATTTAAATACTTTTACATGAGGAGGATTAGACAGATAAACAAAAGATTTGTCAGACTTGGGGTGACAGGTATGGTTTAAATTGGATCTCTAGGCCCAGCCTACTTTCTGGTGTGGCCCCAGATCCACATAGTAGACACCTCCTAGGTGGAATGCATACTGGGTTCTCTTCATAGTGTGCTGATGTTCCCAGAACCCAAACACTTTTCTGTACCCATTTAAATGTCAACTACAGCTTTTGTGGATGAACTCAGGCTTCTATCTTATTCCACTCTCCCTTCCTTCCTATTGGCCTTTAAATAAGAGGCTTCGATCGCCATCAGGATGTGGGATGAATTCAAACCAAAGTATGAAAATGGAAGCCATAGTAGATATTTGCATAATAGGACCGTCCATGTTTTTGGGTATCCCGGGGAGCTCTGAAAATAATCCAGATACAAACAGGTTCCTGCGGTGCCTACTGTATGGAGTTCAGACCACTCAAGTTTATTATTATTTAACATCACAAAATATTCACTGATCCCCTGGTGTTTTCGGTGAAATGACTTCAGTGCCATCAGTTGGAAAAATATTGATTTGCGACTCGATATGTCTATATTTTGTCATGTCACTGTTACAGCTTTCACCTTTATACGTATATAAAACGCACACAAGCACAATTGTGGTATGCTTCAAGTGTGTATCTGGTTTGTAGGCCCTCCCTCTGCCAGACACACAAATGTGTGTATAATGTGTTTTTTAATGTAAGTTCTGTTGTTATCATTGACCTTGAGCAAATGAGTTTCTATGCCCTGGCAGAAATGAAAGGGGTGATAAATGCAGAGAGTGCCTTTGCTGAGTAATGGAGCTGCAGCACACTTTCCACAGAGGTTTTTCTCTCCTGCTCAGCCTCCGGCAGCCGCAGGACCCCTGCTGTTCATTTAAATAGGTATGTCAAATCTGCCTGGAGATGCCGCCGGTTTGATCTGTGGTAATATTTGTGAAGGTTCCATATGGACTTCAGCCCCCCGCAGTGCTAAGAAATAATGTACAACGCTTCATGGTGCAGACGCAAATTTCCTCTGAAAAAGGATGCAGTGCTGCGTTTTAGCTGTCGGAGTGGATGATGGAGAGGACGCGCTAGGCCTGTCAACTCGTTACACGGATGGGTTGCACGCAGCGAGGCTGTGGAAAATCTGTGCCTTTTAACTTTTCTACTTAATCACGGTTGTAGCATTGCCTTTAGACTGTATGCTACATTAATTCTCTTCCTGCCTTCCGCCTCTCATCCCAAGTTTCACAAGGAAAAAAATAGAAAAAAGTCTAGCGTGCAGGTCTTGTCGAGGCCTTATCAAACAGCTGTCATCCTATGAGCCATTTGCATTTGTTTTGGCTGAAACAGAGCAACCCAAGGGCAAGATGTGTTTGTTGCTTTCCATCATAATAAAGAAATTACACATTTCCAAAGGAATAAAGCTTTTATTTGTAGTGCTTGTGCTTCAGAACCATTTAACCCCAACACCTCTGGAAGTCTCATGTGTCATATACAATGCCGAAAGCCTTAAAGTATCTCAGGAGTGTAACCTGCTGAGAAAAGCTATTTTGACGTCTAATTGCAATAGTAAGCGAGGCTGTTTAGTGAATTATGTATTGTTTTTTTTATCTGTTGGCAAAAAAAATAA
>CM053027.1:385633763-385652610 GCA_028564925.1 Lithobates sylvaticus | reverse complement strand
GCTTTCACAGCTGAGATGCAACACACACATTGCAACCTTTATACTGGTGTTGGACCGGTTTCTGCTTCAACCTGAGCGGATTGTTTGTGATTTCATGCTGGCCTATGTAAGTGCTCTTTTTAAGCAATAAAACATAAAGCGATATTACACGATATCCTGTCTTCTGTGGCTCTTTGCTGGGGAGCTATTTCACAGACTAGGGATGAGCCGAACTCCCCCCGGTTCGGTTCGCACCAGAACCTGCGAACGGACCGAAAGTTTGCACGAGGTTAGAACCCTATTAATTACAATGGACACGAACATTCGAAATCTAAAGTGCTATTTATAATGGGCAATATGCATGTTATTGTCCTAAAAAGGGTTTGGGGACCCGGGTCCTGCCCCAGGGGACATGGATCAATGCAAAAAGAAGTTTTAAAAACAGAAGTTTTTTCTGGAGCACTCATTTTAATAAAGCATAAAGTGAAAAAAAAAAAAGTGAAATATTCCTTTAAATATCGTACCTGGGGGGTGTCTAAAGGATACCTGTGGAGTGGCATGTGTTTCCCATGTTTAGAACTGTCCCTGCACAAAATGACATTTGTAAAGGGAAAAAAAGCCATTTAACCACTTAAGCCCCGGACCAATTTGCAGCCAAAGGACCAGGCCCCTTTTTGCGATTCGGCACTGCGTTGCTTTAACTGACAATTGCGCGGTCGTGGCTCCCAAACAAAATTGGCGTCCTTTTTTTCCCACAAATAGAGCTTTCTTTTGGTGGTATTTGATCACCTCTGCGGTTTTTATTTTTTGCTCTATAAACAAAAATAGAGCGACAATTTTGAAAAAAATTCAATATTTTTTACTTTTTGCTATAATAAATATCCCCCAAAAATATATATCAAATTTTTTTTCCCTCAGTTTAGGCTGATACGTATTCTTCTACATATTTTTGGTAAAAAAAAAAAATCTAAATTAGCGATTATTGATTGGTTTGAGCAAAAGTTATAGCGTTTACAAAATAGGGGATAGTTTTATAGCATTTTTATTATTTTTTTTTTTTTTACTAGTAATGGCGGCGATCAGCGATTTTTATTGTGACTGCCGCATTATGGCGGACATTTTTGACACATTTTTGGGACCATTGTCATTTATACAGCAATCAGTGCTATTTAAATGCACTGATTCCTGTGTAAATGACATGACTGAATATTAGGCAGATGCCTGTGTTGCACAAATCAACTACACAACACCAGCAATGAGGGGGTAGATTCAGGTGTATGCTGTGCAATGTGCAGGAGGCACACTACACCCACTGTAACAGTGCTAGGTTAGGAAGCAAAGCAAAGCTGACACTGTCCCTGCCTATCCTGCTCTCTCCCTGAACACTACACTCACTGTAACAGCGCTATCTAAAGAAGTATAAAGCACAGCTGACACTGTCCCTGCCTATCCTGCTCTCTATGAACGCCACACAACACTGCACTGGCGGCCTTATATAGTGTGGGGCATGTACTAAACCCCACTGAGCTATAATTGGCCACAGGCATCCTGTCTGTGGCCAATTATGGCTCTCCTCGCTGCCGGCGCTGTGATTGGCCAAGCATGCGGGGGTCACAGTGCATGCTTGGCCAATCATCAGCCAGCAATGCACTGCGACTGACGCAGTGCATTGTGGGCCGTTCGTATCACACGAATTTGATGCGAACGGCCCACAAAGTTCTGGTTTCGACGAACGGACGATGATCGATTCGAACATGGGTTTGAATCGAACACCGGGCTCATCCCTATCACAGACCTACTTGATGCAAGTTGATATATGCAGTGGAGAGATGTTATGAGGTGAAGACTTCTACATTTGAATACCTGAAAAGTGGATTGGGATCCAGCTCCCTCCATATATGATTGTTTGATTGGAATGGGATGCATAAAGGAGCTACAGCATTGAACCAAGGAGTCCTTCCCATTAGTCATGCTTTGAGGTCACTGTGTGGCCGAGGCGATCTGGTGAGCGCATTTTGTTATCACTTCGAAGCACTTTAAGCAAGTTTACTGAAGCATGTGTGCATTTTAATTTTCACGGTGTTGGAGCATACACAAGAAGATTTGTTCACATATGATTATTATGGACATTTCTGATGGTTTATTTTATTGTGCACTTTATTAATCAGATACACAGTGTATATTATTAATTAGATTTTTTTTTTTATATATTTTATATTGTTTCCTTTGCGCCCTTTATATATACATTTTTGCATTGTTATTAGTTTTCCACAAATTTTAGGTGCAGCATTGGTACATAATCAACTAATTTGTATTTTGACGACACCCAACACTTTCCCCCTCATGAAAAAGAAAAGACAGAAGATCCTGGATCAAGTCGTGTCTAGTCTGTACTGTTGGCCAAAAGGTAAGGAGGAATGGTCCTTTAACAGAGGAATGTCCATGTACTGTACATGAATCCGCTGGGCATGGAGCAGTGTCAAAACAAGGGCAAGCACCATGATGAAGACCCAGAGGAAGGGTGACATTGGTAATGTTGTAAGCCCACTTCAAAACTCAGATTGATCAGCATTGATGAAGCAAAATATGGGAATGTGCAGGTGAACATCCTAGATGTCTATAGAGGCCAGAAAATCCCTTGGAAGGAGGGAGGCAATGACCAAAGGCCATGCATGACCCCTTCCATCAGGCATGTAATAAGTGCAACATGCTTTCTTCTTCTGTTGAATAAAGTACCTTGCAACATTTTCATTATGAGAATCATATGCGACACACTTTTATTACTTGTTGTGTGATGTCAGCAACCTCCCCAACCCCCCCTTTCTTTCCCTCTTTTCTCCTCCATTTCCGCTTTTATATTTTAATTTCCCTTTTCTTTATATGTTTTTGTTTTATACTCTTTCTTATATTTTTTCATCCTTTATCATTTCCTTATTTCATATTTATCTCTATTTTTTATCTACCAGTGCATATTTGGTTATTCATTCGTTTTTCTTTCTCTTCCTTTTCGCATTCTCATATACACTACAACTTTTCCCACTCTGCATACACCAGTGTCCGATTGCTCCCTGAAGCAGCATTATAACCCAATCATATCCGAATAACTACTGATCCTGTTTTCTTTAAAGCAGATCTCCATGTTCATTTAAAGTGGTTGTAAAGGCTTCAGTTTTTTTTTTTTTTACCTTTAGGTCTCAGGCACACTGATTTCTTGTAAACGCTGCGTTATAAACTCACCAAAGTTGCATTTTTTCAAAACAGTTTGGGAGTTTAATTTATTCATCAGCCAGAATTTTTATTTATTCTGGCCATTGAAATAAAAAAAAAAAATGCTGAAGTGCTAAAGATGACTATAGTTTATGCACGTTTATGAGCATTTTTCAGCATTTTTTTTTCTGGTCAGAACTGCTCTTGAACGCAATTTTAGGGCATTCAGACAACAGCCTATGAACTCCCCTGCTGATAAACTGCTAAAAATGTACATATGTGCATGGACACATGGGATAAACAGAGGGTAAATTCAGGGCAGTTGAAAGAAAAAAACAAACAAACAAAAAAAAAAAATAAACGTCCAATCTCACAAAAACGTGAGCTTAACAGCAGCAGTGTGCAGTCTATGCATTCAGGTAAAAAAAAAAATATTTGTAACTCTCTCCCCAGTCCCCTCTAAATACATACCCAAGCCCGATCTCAATCCAGCGCTGCAGCTGGCAATCAATTCTAGTGATGAGGGAACAGGGCCTAGCTGTGCTGTGTGTCAATAGAGACACACATCGCCACTCGATATCAAGCCAGCACATGTGCCACCATAGGAAGAGGCAAAGAAAAGGAGCCCAGAGCGCCAGTGGGGGATCCCAGTACAGGACTATTGGAGCTGTTCTGTACAAAACCATTGAACAGCGCAGATTTAAAAAAAAAAAAAAAATGTTTTGTTTAAGAATTTGTACAAATCGCTTGAACGTTAAATGGTTCATATGGACCAAGCTGGTCCAAGATAATTTTTCAGGTCAAAAAGTCAAAATTCCACCTATCTTAATTGTACAGTGCAGGAGCTGAACACTCATAGACCCTTGGACTTCCCCAAGCAATGAAATGATTGCAACAACTAGGCAAAAGCACAGATTAACCTGAACTGGGACCAGGTGAGTTTCATAGCATTCAGTGCCAGTGGAAGAGGACCTTTCTGACCTGGCCACAAACAGAGGTTGTTTGTTGTTAAATCTGGATGCTATGATATCCACATCTTGACCCCCCCCATTGCTGACATAAAAAGATGAAGATGCCTGGGTGAAGGGCCCATTTTCCTTGATTTAGGCTGCTTTTCAGTTGTTCACTCCTGGGATGTGGGTTTCAGACATTGGTGGACACAGTTTCTGTTAAGGATGATCAGGCATGCTTCTATCAAGGCTGCATGACTCCTGGTGCCCCCCCCCCCCCCCCCCCCCCCCCTCGGTGGTTGATGTAGGCCATGGCACCGTGAACAGATTTGAACAAAACCCTTTTAACCTGTGTCTAGGGGAACTGGCACAACTACTCCCTGGGACAAAAGATGGTTTAAGGCAGGGAAGCCCAACCAGTGGCCCACAGAGCCCTCTGATGTGGCCCACGACTTCCTGCTCTGGGATGGAATAGATTAGAGTAGAATACTGCTATTAAAAGGTACGTTTATTACTAAAATCAGTGTATAAATGGCCATATGCGTTCTGCAGTGGCTACTGGGCTGCTTTCAAACTGATGTGCAGGTGCACAGCAGCGCACCTGCGGGTTAGCTGCACTGAGCAATAGATTTCTATTACTTGCAAGTTTGGTGTGCTTTCTGAAAGTGCACCACACCTATAGGATATAATAGAAGTCTATGGCAAAGTGCAGCTAACCTGCAGGAAAGCCACAGGTGAACCCGTGGTGCGGGTAAACAGTGCATCAGTGGGAAAGCAGCCTTAGGCCCCTTTCAGATGGTCAGTCTGACCCAATCGGACCCTCCTGTGACCAGTTACCAAGTTGCTTAAGTGGCCCAACTGTTCAAAAGGTTGGGCACCCCTGGTTTAAGGCAATCTGCAAATATAATATTTTGGTTGCTCGAAGAGAAGAAAGTGGGGAATGAGTAGCGTTTTGTACCGGTTTGAAACCACCAACTGAACCCACAGGTCTAACATATCCATGACCCAGAGAGAGGTAAACTGTAACAAATGTCCCCCCACCCTTAAGAGTCTTCAGAGTGAGGGTGCACCTTAATTGGGAAGAGGGTTTAAAGGAGGACTTGTTGAACTTGGTGGGATTGTGGGCCAAGTCTTAAGCCGAAAGGAAGGGCCAAACTTTTGAAGTTGAAGCCTGGGTAGAACGATTAGGTGCTCTGTTTTTTGAAGGGGTAGAGGCTTCCAAGGAGAGGGCTTTTTAAATCTTCCATTGTGGAAGTAGAACTTTCTCTCATGTGACATCTTTAAAGAATTTTTCAAGTGACTCACCATAAAAATGTCCTCCTTCAAAGGGCATATGTGTAAGATGTCTTTTACAAGCAGTTTCAGCTGACCAGAATTTGAGCCACAAGATTCTGTACATAGGGGTGGAAAACAAAGCCAATTCTAGAAACCTATGTCATAACTAGTTCTAGGGCATTAACACAAAAGAGCAGTGCAGGAGATCATTACTGCAATAGCTCAGTTAAGATAGTAAAACAGGACTGTAATGGTTATACATCATGCCCTCTAAGCTTTGAGTGCAATTACTGAACAGTCAACATCGGGAACTCTTTTTCACTGGATAGAGTTTGGCAAGTATTTTCGAAGGAGTGATAATGTTTTCAGGACGGACCCAATCATAACTAGCCATCCCTTTCCTTCCAGTCTTTATGTATAGCGGATCTCTTTGTACCCAAAGGGACATGGCGAGACACCGGAGGATCAAGTGTGACAATGTCTTTGACATTGGGAAGTGAGCATATCAGTGTCGGCAATTATCTTGAGTGAAGGCATAACATCAGGCACATAGGAGCCTGGGGGAGAGGGATTTTCCACTGCCTCCTCTAAAACCGCCTTCCAGGTCCTTTTTTTCCCCTTCTATGTCTGCCTCTTTTGGGGTGGGCATATCTGGATCTGAGTTGAGACAGCGTGGACTGAAAGAGTTCTACACTGAGATGGCTGTATTAAAGCAAGCATGTGCAGAAGGCGAAGACAGTAACCTGGGTGCAGACTGTGCTGTAGCAAATGTGAAGAGGGCCTGAGTACCTTTACAAGAGGCTCTAGGTGTAAGTGACCTGTGGTGTGATATCTGTCCATGATACTGGTCCCTATACTGGATCCAGGCTTTGTCCGTCACAGCATATATCCAAAGGGGTCTTCAGGTCTGGGATCCACCACAGACCTAGATCTGAACCTGTACAGCACCCTGTGGCTGACTACACCCATTGCACAAAGGGCTGAGGTGAGAGTGTCCATGCAGGATCCAGTAGCCAAAGCAACACTACAGGTCAACCCTACAGTGTGGAGTCCAGGTATGGCTCCTAAGGATTACCGAGGTTGCATAGATGCACTGCTTCTATTGTTGTATTAGAAGACAGTGAAAGTAATTGCTGCTCGATGTTTTTTTGTATTTTTTTATTTTAAATGACCTGCCTTTATTTGTAAACGGTATGACTTTTCTGCCCGGAAATAAAAAAAGGACAGTGAAAGAAATGATTGAATAATACAAACATAAAAAAAATTAAAAAAATTGTTGATTTAACTAGTAATTTCTCTGTGAGGTAAAAGAAGTCTATCACCTTGGGACACTAGCAGATAAACGGAAGACCCATGAAGTGTGTTAGGCTAACGGGCTAGGGGACGGGCCCAGGGATGTGTCCTTAAAAGCTTTGCCAGTGTCCAGTCACCTGACGATACAAGCCTAAAGTTTATGAATACTAAACCTCTATCCTGTACTGGACCATTAAGGTATAGATGGATAAATGGGTTTTAATGGGTTTATAAGTGGTACAAACCAACAGTTCTGGCTGCCACAAGTCTGCATGTCTCACCCATTAACCTTAAATGAAGATTAAAAAACTCTTGTTTCTTGAATTTGTAATGGAGGTAATTAACTTGTATATTATGTTCTTTTGAAGAAATACATTTTTACTTTCACGGTATAATAAATGACTGAATCTGGAAATCATACAGTCCTTTATCATTATGTATATATTACACTTTTATTAGAAAAAACATCTATTAGAAAAAATCATTTATTATACAGCAGTCAATCCCACCCTCGACAGATCAACGCTTCCTCCATGTAAACTTTCTTCGAGCACCCTCCTGGCCAGGTTTCTTTCGTTCCCGTGTACGTGGGTCTACAGTAAGTAGTCCAGCTAAAAGACAAAAAGATCAAAACTCAAATCAGCTACAGAAGCCAGGCAAGTTATTTTTCCATTACACTTTTTTATAATGATACAAAAGGTTGAAGGAAAGAAAATTGCTTGATTCCTTCCCGATGTGCTACTGTATACTGGAGGTTTCCCAACCATCAGAATACTATGATCACTGCCGACAGCTATAGCCGCCGGCAGTAATTGACAAAAACAGGACAGGCTGGTAATACTGAAGTCGATCAATAGATCAACTTCAGTACAACCAGCCTGCCCATAGACAGATTAAAATTTGTCTGGTTCCTGCTGAACTTGCCAAATTTATATCTGTCTTTGGCCGGCCTTACTCAGCACCAACAGTTGGAGGTTTCTAGGACAGAGTTGTAGCATAAGGCAAGATTCTATGTGCAGGAAAAGCAGCAGTATCATGATTAGGTCTATTTTAAGATAAAATTGACAAGGTATTTACCTGTCAGCATTAATTGCATGGAAATGTTATCTACAATATAGAAATATGCCTATATCAACAACCATATTTTCATCTGTCGCCATTGTTAACTATTCATTGGTTAGCCACTCCTTCGAGAGGTTTTCTGTAATGTAGTTAAGATTCTGTCTTTGAGTCACAGTAATGACTGCCAGTGACATCATAGGAACTGTTTTAGGTCTAATGTGTGTGCATGCAAAATGAGACAAATGGACATATCTGTATCACTTTGGTTACATTTTTAGAGCTACTGACAAGGGACAAGTGGGGTTAGTGCAACAAACAGAATCTGTTGAATCCAGCTTTTGTAATATAAACATTTTTGTTTAAATTGTAATCCCCATGCTAAATAAGCATTCTGGAACTATGTTGTTAATTTTTCAAAGAAAAGAATGTCTCCCCTACCTTGCCTCATAGCTTCCACATAACCCTCTGAGACAAAGCTAAGCAGGGCCCTTGAAATGGCCAGTCGGATGGCTCCAGCTTGTGATGATCTTCCCCCTTCAGAAACTGTGCACTCTGCATCATATTTTCGCAGCCCGTCAACAAACTGAAATGGGAACATAAGCTGCTCCCTGAAAAAAGAAAAGCCAGGAAATTAATTAATGAACGCACAATAGAATAAACGAGAAAATTAAGAAAGCCTTATATTTTTTTTAAGAAAACAAATCTCCAGCCTCCACTGTCCAGCATCTATTTAAATGGAAAGAGTAAATTGTCAAAAAACTGCCAAATAAGTGACCTGTTTCATGTCAGATCATGTGACTTCAACAGTAACTGTCCTTAAGAAATAAAAGGAGCTCATAAATTATGTGCTTATCCTTGCCAAGTGCTACCATATTAAAGTAGTTATACCTGCCATAAGCTTGTGTGGCCAGACTGCGCATCAATCTAGAATACTCTGCTCGGTTACCAACTCCTGACAGAATATATTACTGGCAAAACATTGTAAAAACACTTTCATATTTACATGTCTGATGGTCATTTGTAAAATAACATCTCAGACTAAGTTATGCTGTTTTATATTCCATTATATATATTTACTAGGTTTGTACTGCTCTTTAAAACTATTACATAACATAATTATTTATCATAAACTGTATGATACATGTGAGCTTATGAAACAGAGATACTACAGTTTGTTTGGACAAAGAGGATGTATTAGCCTGTTTTCTCCAACAGGGGGTGCTACAGAGACACAAACAGAAGTGTGGCTATCACAGCAGCTGGATGTGTTTATAATTTGAAGGGGGAAATAAAAAAAAACAAAAAAAAACAGTTCACTGCTTTCCATAGTAGACTTAGTGGTCACCATAAATTCATCTTTCAAATTGCCTACTGATTCTTAATAGGAATTGTTCTAAGCAAGATAAAAATGTTATCTGCAGATAGTGTTCCAAGTTTTATTTTTGGAACTAGTGAAACATCTGTATTGTGTTTTACAAACAGGAAATAAGGATAATTACAAAAAGATATGTAAAAGGAATCATTTTCCAATTCTAACAATTGTACAGTATAATTGAAAGCATTATTTTGATTATGGTAATCCATACACTAAATTTTGGGCCTAGCAAAGTGATTTTTTTTTTCCTCATAAAAAATGAGAAGCAATCAGGGAAATGGGGGGGTATTATATTAGACTGTGAGCCTTACATTTATAACCAAATCATTTTACCTGTCTTGCAGCACTGTGAAATAATCCAAATAATCTTCTCCATTTATGATTATGTTACCCTTTCCATTATCCTTAAGTATAACTGTTGCTTGTGATGTTTTTCTCATGCCTAAAAGATAAGAATTTAGCGTCAAAGGTGCATGAAAATGTAATTGACAATAATACTTTTAGGGTATATTTTATACCTCTGCATTCTTCCCCGGAAACTGAAAAGGCACCTAAAGTGATTGGACAGTTCTGAAAAGTTTTTTACCATCATGCATATGGCAGTTTACCTGTGGTTCCTTAAACATTCATTGTCTATAGCAGGGGTTTCCAACCTTTTGACCTTCCTGGGCCACATTGGAAAAAGAGGAGTGGTCTTGGGCCACACAAAATATACACTAACAATAAGGATAGCTGATGAGTAGAAAAAGCCAGGAATATTACAAGAGAACGATCACCGATACAGATAATGTACTGTATCTGAGTAATAAAACTTATGTTTTCAGTATAAAAACAAAAAGAGAGCAACATAAAACCAGTGCGATATTTGACACAGCTTTTGATAATTAACGCATCAATATCTGGTTGGATGGATGTATTGGCAATTCTCAAGATGCTCATCAGATATTTTGTTTATTATTTTGCCCTTCGTGTGCTTCCTCCTTGAAAACAGTTGCTCACAAATCTAGATGAAACTGATCACATGAATAAGGTGTGATTGTGAAGAGTGGAATATTTTTTTTGGGGAAGATAAAAAAAACGTATAAAAGTCCAGTAAAGAGACACCGTCAAATTTTTCTTCAGCTGTATGACACATACAGCAGAAGAAAAATTTGACAGTGTCTCTTTACTGGACTTTTATACGTTTTATCTTCCCCAAAAAATTGGACCCATTTCCCACTGAGCAGGCGAACTCCAACAGAGCCCACCCTGTGTTTAAAGGGGAGTTCCAGGCATTTTAAAAGTCAGCAGCTACAAAAAGTGTAGTTGCTGACTTTTAATAAACAGACACTTACCTGCTCCACGGTCCAGCGATGCGGCCGAACGGGGTGTCGCTCCTCTCCCCCTCCTCTCTGCCGGCGCCTCCATTGCCACTCAGGGCACCCGGCCGTGACAGCTTTTGTCTTCACGGCCGGGCACGCACGGCGCATGCGCGAGTTGCGCTGCGCTCCTGGAGTGGATAGGCGATCTCCTGGGACCTGTCATGTGTCCCAGGATATGGCCTAGAGGGAGGAGTCGCCTAGGCGGTTCCTGGGCAGAAGGAGGAAGTGGGACAGGAAGTCCCCCTCCTAATGAAGCCCCCACCCCCCCCCAAAAAAAAATTACATGCCAAATGTGGCATGTAAGGGGGTGAGGAGTGCTTAAAGCGGAAGTTCCATTTTTGGGTGGAACTCCGCTTTAAGGGGCCTTAGATTCAGGTTTAAGATACGAGATTTGTTTTTCTGTGTTCAAAACTTTTAGCGGACTTGATAAAGACCAGACTACCAACTATACTGCAGCACCTGATAATCTGTAACATGTCCATTTTAAATCAAGAAGCCATGTTTGCTCACTGTTCTGTACTTATCCTCTCAGTACTCATATTAGGTGATGATTCTGTACTCTTGTTCAGTGTGTGCTCTGTTCCACACAAGTAGAGTTAAAGCGGAGTTCCAGGCTAAATTGAAACCAGGTCTTAAATCGATCACCCCACCTAACCCTCCCCCACCCCCCTCGTTTTTGGATTTCCTTATTTTCTTTTATTTATTTTTTTGTAGTTTTGTTCCTTTTTTTTTTTTTTTCTTTAGCAGGACTTCCGTTCTAACCTTGCCGCAGTGAGGTACATCATCTAGGCATTTGCATCGGACCCTCCTTGCACATCTTAAACCTGAATCCAAGGCCCCTTAAACACAGGGCAGGCTCCGTTGGAGTTCGCCTGCTCAGTGGGAAATAGGTCCACTGAGCCGCACTGATCAGGCAGATGGCTGGTCCGTGTCCACTCCAATTATGCAGCGTGGACACCGACACAGCCTTCTCTCCTTTATGGGTGGTTGGATGTAAATGGACTGCCTGTCCATTTACACCTGATTGCCATCCGTCAGTTTTTAGCTGATAGGATCAGATCGGATGTCAGTGGGCGTCAATGGACATATATCTGTTGAAACCTGCCACTCTATAGGAGGAGACTGGGTCTGCCCGAAAAACTGATCGGTCCGCTCATGTGAAAGGGGCCTTATAGACGCAGAAGTCTAAAAAAAAAACTGCTACAATAATTTCTCCAACTCAGTATTTACACCCAGGCTAGTTACTGGGAATCCAGCAAGCTCTGAAAGGAGTAGCAACAAAAAGGTACTATCCAGGTAAAAACAAGCTGAACATTTTAAAGCTGATATTTACAAAAAAGGTAATATTAAAAGACAAACAAATGTGGTAACATGTGCATTAAAAAAAAAAAAAAGTTTTATATACAGTATCTCACAAAAGTGAGTATACCCCTCACATTTTTGTAAATATTTTATATCTTTTCATGCGACAATACTGTAAATATATTATCTCTTGAGAACACTAAAGAAATTACACTTTGCTACAATGTAAAGTAGTTAGTGTACAGCTTGTATAACAGTGTAAATTTGCTGTCCCCTCAAAATAACTCGCACAGCCATTAATGTCTAAACCGCTGGCAACAAAAGTGAGTACACCCCTAAGTGAAACTGTCCAAAGTGTCAATATTTTGTGTGGCCACCATTATTTTCCAGCACTGCCTTAACCCTCTTGGGCATGGAGCTGACCAGAGCTTCACAGGTTGCCACTGGAGTCCTCTTCCCCTCCTCCATGACGACATCACAGAGCTGGGGAATGTTAGACACATTGCGCTACTCCACCTTCCGCTTGAGGATGCCTCACTGAAAGAAGGTGGTAGATAGGAGAAAATATCTCTACCTCGTCCTTCTACTTACAGAAGCGTTTTCAAGATGAATTAGCAAAGTCTGTTTCAGTGTGTCAGTCAATATCCTCTCTCCTAGAGGATTCAAGGCAACATTCTGATATAATTTTAAGAATCAGTTTCTCATCCAAAATACTTGCAAGGTTGTTTATTCATCAGCGAACATAATAAGACAAGACATCATGGTTACGGCTTCAGAGTTTAGGTAGATTTCTGATGTTACATGTTAACCCGTCTCCTCCTCCTCTTCATCATCCATCTTGCTTTCTGCACCTCCCCCTCTTCCTACTCTGTCTCCTTTCTCCATACCATTCTTATACTGTTTTTTACTGTCATGTCATCATATCTTGGTGACACTCATAATTTGCATATATGCCCAACATGGTTTCAGTCTAAAGATAAATAGCATAACTCCACCCATAGGCCTGTGTCCTGACGTAGTTATGTCAGAAATAGAATTAACCTTTACAGTAAAACCATATCTTGTCTATGCCCTAGTCGCTATGTCATAATAACCTTCAAAACCTACCAACAATTACATATACTTTTGTGAGTTTATCAGAAACCCTTCATCACTTAAAATATAATGAATTTACACTTCTAACACTCACAGATGCTCAATAGGGTTTAGGTCTGGAGACATGCTTGGCCAGTCCATTACCTTTACCCTCAGCTTCTTTAGCAAGGTCTTCTTGGAGGTGTGCTTGGGGTCGTTATGTTGGAATACTGCACTGCGGCCCAGTCTCCGAAGGGAGGGGATCATGCTCTGCTTCAATATGTCACAGTACATGTTGGCCTTCATGGTTCCCTCAATGAACTGTAGCTCCCCAGCACCGGCAGCACTCATGCAGCCCCAGACCATGAAACTCCCACCACCATGCTTGACTGTTGGCAAGACACACTTGTCTTTGTACTCCTCACCTGGTTGCCACCACACACGCTTGACACCATCTGAACCAAATAAGTTTATCTTGGTTCCAGTAATCCATGTCCTTAGTCTGCTTGTCTTCAGCAAATTGTTTGCGGCTTTTCTTGTGCACAATCTTTAGAAGAGGCTTCCTTCTGGGATGACAACCATGCATACCAATTTGATGCAGTGTGCGGCGTATGGTCTGAGCACTGACAGGCTGACCCCCCACCCCTTCAACCTCTGCAGCAATGCTGGCAGCACTCATATGTCTATTTCCCAAAGACAACCTCTAGATATGACGCTAAGCACGTGCACTTAACTTCCTTGGTCAACCATGGTGAGGCCTGTTCCGAGTGGAACATGTCCTATTAAACTGCTTTATAGTCTTGGCCACCGTGCTGCAGCTCAGTTTCATGGTCTTGGCAATCTTATTATAGCCTAGGCCATCTTTATGTAGAGCAACAATACTTTTTTTCAGATCCTCAGAGTTTTCTTTGCCATGAGGTGCCATGTTGAACTTCCAGTAAAAAGTATAATAGAGCGAGAGCGATAACACCAAATGTAACACACCTGCTCCCCATTTACACCTGTGACCATGTAACACTAAAGAGTCACATGACTAAGAGGAGGGAAAATGGCTAATTGGCCCAATTTGGACATTTTCACTTAGGGGTGTACTCACTTTTGTTGCCAGCGGTTTAGACATTAATGGCTGTGTGTTGAGTTATTTTGAGGGGACAGCAAATTTACACTGTTATACAAGCTGTACACTCACTACTTTACATTGTAGCAAAGTGTAATTTCTTCAGTGTTGTCACATGACAAGATATAATAAAATATTTACAAAAATGAGAGGGGTGTACTCACTTTTGCGAGAGAGATTATATATATATATATATATATATATATATACACACACATACACATACATATACACACACACACACACACACATATATACATACACTGTACATCCATACAGCTTGTTAAGCTAACTTAATGTGTTTTGTTAACAGCTGTAATCCTGTGAACAGTAGAACCTAGACTAGCACAGGGACAGAGCATATGCAGACACGGACATGCTAACAGAAGTGGCTTAGCTGTGTATTTTTAACCAGTTTTTCAGCAGTGAAGGTAGAGTATCTGGCTGTGCTCTCTGTCAGGGGTGCATGGAACACAAGAGTGGGCTTCTGCAGTAGTAAGTCCTTTGGTAAGTAAAGCAATTGTCTCATACATTTACACTGTGGATTTAGGCTTTTTGCCTGGAGATCAGCATTAACAAGACCAAAACCAAGTACTATTCTATTTTCCCAGTAGCAAAAGAAAACTCGATGCATTATAGGCAAGACTGCAGTACTTGCAAAATATACACAACTGTATTATGTCATACAATGCAGAAGCTGCTCCTTCAAGTGTGGTAGGCAGAATATGCCAATTAAGCCAAATTAAGAAGCTGAACAGATTTGTTTTAGTTGTGCGATTATATGAACTTTTCCCTGGTTGAGCATTATGACCCTATAGAAGTCTATCACAGTGTTTAGTAAAAAAAAAAAGCACAGTTAATAATCTTTTAGAGCTTTACAGTGAAAGAACTACTCTAGTATGTTCTATTAATGTTTAACTTTTAGATAAACAGTAGAAATTCTCCAAACTGATATTAAAATAACACATTACCTAGAGTTGCAGAACCCGGCCTAACTAAGAAACTGACAAGATCTTGGGGTGATTACCTTCGGCGGTGCTAAATGCTCTGCCATGCTCATCATACTGTGGTGGATTAACCATCTGTTTTTTGCTCTGAATTTCAAGCTTCTTGCAGAATTTGTGCACATACTCCTCCTCAATGCTGCTGTGTGGCAGCCTCACCAAGCGTTCCATCGTTTGTATAAAATACTGGTACTGCAAGCAAACAAAAACTCATTAGGAGGTGTCAGTGTAATTGCTATAGTCCTAGGCTGGAGCTTGGCAGAGCAGGCCTCTCATTGACATTCCCTGTCAGACTGACACTTTGGCATATGGATGTTCATTTTCAAACAGTGTGAGACAATACATTTCTATGCTCCACAAAATCCCTCAGACCTATTTTGCAGACAACAATGAATCAAAGCAGTTTTAAGCTACTCTTTTGTAATTGAAGGGATCTTGTCACAAACCTTGCAAATTATATGAGCCTTCAAGAACTTCTCTCTACTTGCCAGCTGATTACATTTGCATTTTCTTTTGGCACTTCCTACAGATGGTGTTTAGTAAGGTTTCCCACCTTTGACTTAAAAAAGCTCTTTATAAGAGGAGGCTATATTACTTTGTTTACATGGTAGCTGTTTCTTGTGAGTAGCACAAGCTATTTGGTGGTCACCTTTAAATGACACAATGGTCACCATATTTTTTGTTGCCAAGTTTAGGGCCCTGACTATTTTTGTGACAGCATATGCTCACTTTTTAAAGACCGACTCATAAATCTCCAGTCAAAGTGTGCATTTCCTACAGATAATAAAAGCCGACACAGCTTGGATTAACATTCATAAGAAAGTAGCGTACACTTTCTTTCTTTTCTAGAAAATAAGTAGCTTCCCTTAGGCTGGATTCACACCCTATGCAGTTTTAGTGCTTTTTGCATTTTTCAGATTTGCACTACAGTCCATTTAACATGGTTTCCTATGGAACACCTTCTGTAGTGCAAATCTGCAAAAAGCACTAAATATGCATAGGTGTGAATCCAGCCTTAATCATGAAGCACCTAATCCATTAGAGAGTATAAATGCACTAAGAACCAACAATATCCGAAACACAAAGTATGTGCATCCTCCTTAAGAGTGGTATAAAATCAAAATGCTTGTCATTATGTGGTGTAACAAATGACTATAGTTTACAGGGAACCTGTGAGGACAGAAATATGACATGCACCAATGCTGACCTTTACTCAAAGGTGAAGGTTTACAGTCTGCCATTTTAGCTTTGCTTTACTACTTAATGAATCACTGACCCATTTGAAGTAGATTTCCTGCCTGCTGGCTCTAGGTCAATTAATCACAAGGTTAAATAGGCACTATCATCTTGGCCAATCAGGAAACCTAACCATGTCTTTACACATCCCATCCCCAACCACTCTATACTCACCTCTTCACCTTTCCCCTGGTGCTCTTTTCTCCATTGCAATCACCACCAAATTGCCCAAATTGGAGCGCAGGTAAAGCAGCAATGGCAACCCCTCCACCATGTGACAGTGGTCAAGTTTTGCAATTGGCTGCTGGGCAGGAGCACTGCATCATGGGAAGAGGTCACACGCTTCCCCATACCTTGAAGCCCTGGGTATTTTGCAGTTTCAGCAAGGGAGAAAGGAATAGTAAGGCAGTGCTGAGGAGGCAAGTATAAAGTGGTTGGAAGGACAGGCTTTACAAGGATATTCTCATGTTGCCCCAAATGTGCAGAGTGACTGTGTCTCTTTAGGGATATCCACTTCTTGCACTTTTAAAATTATGCCAGCAGTGGTAGCTCCCCAGTTTTGACAGATTCCCTTGTAAATAAATTATATTTAGGCCAAAAGACAGTAGGAAATGTAGAAACCCATCTACGGTACTTTTTTTTTTTTTTTTGTCCGTGTCTACATTGGGAATATTCACCCTAAATGCCCTGGCGACTATTGTCACTGGGACAGAAAATTCCAGAAATACAAAACTTTACAGTGCTAAACAGCAAAAGCAATAAAAGGGAAAATCTTCCAACGTAGACACATGCTACAGATATAAATGTCAAATAAGGGACTTCCTCTCACTTTGGAAAGGTTTTCTCTGACTTCCTGTTGTGTCTCTGGGACAGAAAGTGAGGGGGAAAAAAAACATTACATTATTCAACACAAAAAAAAAGTTTATTAATGTACAAGGAGCGATTTTTATCATGGATATGTTTCTGGACAGATATTCAAAAAAATTTACGTTAACAGGATCTACACAAGAATGTAATCAAGACATTTAGAAAAAGGCACCTCACTCACAAGCAACCTTTTGAAAAAAAATGACTAAGTCTGTAAATAGTTTTTTTTAGAAAATAAACCTCTGTAATGTAGGATAAAACCAGAACTTGCGTAAACTCTATTCTCCAGCCAAACATTTTTTGCATTAAGGTTGCATCAAGTAAATAAGTGCCAAACATCTCAAGCCTTAACATTGAGCATGCCAGTCCATAGGGGACACTTTAAAAGTCTTTAGAAGTCATCAATTTAGAGTTAACAATAAATGATGGCCCTAGTATTATTGCTCCCACTGTGCATGTCGATTTCTTATACACAAAATCATTTCTTTTTGACATAGGTGCTCCCAATATGCTCATGGGGGGCTACTGCAAACATACACTGGTGGCAGCAAAAAGGTTAACTCAGAACGAAAGTGTCAATGCTCACTATTCCAGTGGTCCCACGCTGCCATCTTCCCCTGTGCCCCAGTTTTCAGCCATTGTCAGTGGCAGGTGCAGAGTTGCACAGGAGCTGGTCATTCTGGCACACAGTGATCGGGCTCATTGCTGTAAGCTCAACTGCACAGCACAATTTGCATTGCAGGGTTTGCTTCAAGCAACAGGTAGATGTAGCTTATTGCTGGTCTCTTCTGCAATAAAAACCCATCTGCTGACAGCGGAATTTTAGTTCTGCATTAATACCAGCTCCTGCTGTAAATAATTCCTACTGTCTTCCCTGCTGCACTAAACTTACTTAGAAACAATTGGAAGAAGCCCTGTAAGCTCCAAATCATGGCTAGGAATTTATACAGTGCTAAGGAATCCTCTTTCCAATGCGGCAGCACTGGGTCTTGAGCAGCCAATTAACAAGCACCAATGCAGTCACATAGAAGCAAGAGAAAAAGTCCCATATTCAGAAGTACCAGGTATTTCTGTTGCCTCTTGGAGGCTGAATGGAGCAGAGGAAGAGAAAAGGTAGGAGAATATAAGATGGTGCAGGGGCCACAATTGCTCTCAGTTCAAGCTTGTCTATGGGATTACTAAAGCAAAAAAAGTTTAGATAAGTAAATAAACAACATACAAAGTACAGAAGGAAATAGATAATTCAATTTGTCAAACCAAAAATGTTTTCTCTAGTTGTGGATAGAGTGATGAAGGATTCAAATTCCCACTGGGTTTTTATTGCTATTTGGGGCTCCGTTAGGGATATTTATCCTCACTTCTTGTACTGCTGACAAGTTTCATCAGGCAGGAAATGAGGGAAAAACATCAACAGGGACACAGAAATAAAAATAGAAAAATTACAGGGGTTCTAGCCTTTCCCCATTCTACTAAAGAAAATTTTTTTATTTCCGTGTTGTTGGAGAAATTCCATCCCCTATCTGGTAAAAACATCAGCAGGGCAGGACGTGAAGTAAAATCTCTGTAGCAGTACACGCAGACTATCAACACCGAAGAAAAACATTTTGGCTGGACAAATATTTTAAGTACTCATTAAAGGAGAAGTCCAACCAAAGCTTGTTTGACCGGACCTCTCCTATGAAACACAGGAGTACAGTTCGTTTTGCACTCCTGTTTTCAGCAGAGAGCGGGCTGAAGTCCCCTCT